>JANZLC010065262.1:0-13493 GCA_026413385.1 Erythroxylum gracilipes
CTTATAGCAACCAAGTCATTGGTTGCAGTTATTTTTATCTGGTTGCAACAAATGGTGTATCAAATTTCTTTTAGTAATCATGTTATGACGACATGATGCTGTTGCTAAAATTTTACTTTTAGCAACCAAATAATTTGTTGCTATAGTTTTAATATCGTCACAAATTGTATTATATTTACTATAATTAGTAACAAAAAATTAATTGTTGGTCACTAGAGTGTATGTGTTAGCCACCAAAACTTGGTTGTAGAGTGGAAGTTAACTTTGTAAAATTGAGGAAATTGTGGTTTGGCCCCTCCATAAGTATTAAAGGAGTTTCAAGGTCTTCTTAGCCTCATAGGTTACCATCAATTGTTTAGCATTATGCATCTTTTACAACCCCACCTAGTGATATGTAAAAAAAAGATCAGTTAACTTAGATAGAAGAGGTGATAAAAGCTTTCAAGCAATTGAAACAAAACTCACATCCGCGCATGTGCTTGCCATGCCCGATTTTTTCACAGCCTGTTATATTAGAGATTGATGCTTCTTTTACTATTATTAATGCAATTTTGTCCCAATAAGAACCTTGGCATTCATATACTAGTTGTTTTAACATATGCAAAGGAGATTTTTGCGATCACTGAATCGGTTTGAAAATGGAGTCAATACCTTCTTGGTAGGCCTTTTTGTTGGAAGCTTGATGAGCTCCAAATAAATTCTACAAGATTTTTCTTTCTTGTAAGAGCTACGACTCTTTTTTTCTTCTCACGTTTCTCTCACTTTTAATGTAATATACTGCTAGACTTTCCTTTTATTCACCCTTAGGAACTCAAAGTACAAAAGTGGACTAGCCTTTATATATAGGCATACTTAAACCGACGTTAGGGGGAAGCATTAAATGATAGGACATGTGTTTTAAACTCAAAGGTTGACAGATCAAACTTTACTAGTCCTATATAACTCTTAGCTAATAAGTAATTATTTAGAGCCATACATTTGGCGCTACACACGTAAAAGGGAAGGAGAGTTTGATTTCTAACACTTTATAATTTATAAGAATCAACAAAATTTTGGCAGCCTTATGAACCAAACTATTTGTAAACTTGTGCAATACAATGGCTGGTCAAACTATTGGGGCATCAATATATGATACTCTACAAACCTAGTAGCCAAAACTGAGTTGCATATGCATTATCTCAATCCTTGGGTGTTGATGCTTCTTATTAGCTTTCTATGGACCAAAATTTCCCTTTTGGAATAGCTCAGGAAATATTATGTTCAAGATCCTAAGGGAAAAAGATTAAAGAGCAACCTTTTAATTACCTTAACTTTACTATTGTTGATGGGATGATCTTGAGGCGTTGGAGGATAGTTATTCTCACTCGCCGTAGCCATTTCTTCTACAAGACTCTCATGGCATCCTTTATAGATGGACATACTAGAGTAGCAAAGACCTTACCTAGGTTATCTATAATTTTTTTTTGAAATGGAATGAGGAAATTTGTGGTAGCATTTTTGGAGAAATGTCGGATTTGTCAAGAAGTTAAAGAACTTTAGAACTAAACAAACAAGTTTGCCACTTCCAATTCCCTTTGATATTTGGTAAGATATGGATTTTATCACTCATGCTCCACCTTCATATAGTAAAATCTCCATATGGGTTGTAGTCGATTGACTATCAAAAATATGCTCATTTTGTAGCTCCTTCTATAGAAGTCACAACTCCACAATTGGCAACTATCTTTTCACAAGAAATTGGGAAACTTCATAGGTTTCCAAGGTCGACAGTGAATGATAGAGACCGAGATTAACTCTTACCATCCTCAAATGGATGTTCAATCGAAGATCTTAGATAGATTCTTGGAAACATACTTATCTTGCTTTACAGGTGAGAATCCTCGTTCATGGTGTAAGATTCTCTAGTGAGTATAATAGTCTTACTGTTGGATTTTTTGACATTTTCAATAAAGTTGGACAATATTTAATTGCATTTTTTAGTTTTTCAATAACTTATAGGTTAAGTTATGTAATTTGATCTGGATAAAGATAACAAAGTGGCCCAATAAATGATCTAAGTCAATGGGTCAAAGTCCAGGAGGAAAATAGATCCTGATCAGTGTAAACTGGGCCCATATTAGGCCCGTGATGGAAAGCCCGATATGGATGCTATATATAAAGTTTAAGGTCTCCTGTAGTTGCTCATGTCATTTGTAAGCATAAGGATTCTCTGACTAGTTAAGAGAGCTTACATTTTGAGAAAAGTGTAGAAAAGCTTTACCGCATCCCTGTGAGTAGTTCTCGTGAAAGCGGTTGTGGATTCGTGCTTGTTATAGCCTCAGAAAGCTCATTCGAAGTTATGGAACCAAAATCATGTATTTTTCACATTTTTTATTTATTTCCCTTTCACGATCGATTCGAGATATGTAACTAAGGTCTCGTTACATGTTACACGTGGTATCAGAGTGGTGATATGATTGGGTGGTTAAAAATGAAGATTTTTTGGTTTTCCTCCATAAGGTTCTCAGAGACTTAACTTTCATTTTTCGGTTTTTCTTGCTTATTATTGCATAAAATTGATATAAATGTGTTTAGCCTTCAAAATTGGTCTAAAATGAGCCTCGGAGCTTGATAATCCGACCTGAAACTCACCAAAAATCACCATTTCTTAACGAGGGAGCGAATCACCGTCGGGCCGACAGGTGAACAACAGCAAGGGACAGGTGACGTTACACGCGCTAGACATGTGGCAAAATATTGACATGAAGAGTGTGTTACACGTGCTAGAATTAGTGGCCACATTCGCGTGTCGACGCTCATACCCAACACGAGCCAGACTCATCCCTCGCTGACGTCATGGTGACATCAACAGCCGATGTCGTCACTGACGTCATTTTATAGTAAATTAAAAAAAGCAAAAAAAAAATTCAGATTTTTTGTAAGGGTGCCCCAGGGTTATTTGGGTCAGTTTCTGGGTTCGGAAAATTTATAAAGTGAGTTTTTCCATTTTCTGGATTTATTAAATTTCTAATGAATTAAAGTTTAACTCCAAAAAAGGAATTAAAGCATTCTAAAGTCGATTTCAAGCAAATTTTCATGCTTTGGACAATACATGAGAGAGGTACCTCAAGTTTTCGTGTCTCGGGTCTGATATTCAATGTTTAGGATCGCATGATAGTCATTTCCAAAAAGGAATTAAGACATTCTAGAGCCATTTTTAAGTGAATTTTTATGCAACAAACTTTCCATAAGGGAGATAAATGAGGTTCTCGTTCTCAGGTAGTCGATTTAGTGTTTGATGATGCACAATAGTTGCTCTAATGAGATTTTTCACTATAAAAGTCTCAAATAAAGTTTTTAGAGAATGTCTTCAGCACTAGTGTGTGACAATGAGACTGTGCATTTGGGTTTTGCATTTAGTGATGTTACATTGTCACATACCATATGCCCATAAAGAATGTGAGGATAACATAAAGATATATCCCTTATGTTTGTGGACTTTTTGGGTACTGATGAGGATGTAGTCACCACAGTGGCCTTTCGAGTCAGTATTTTGAATTGTTCTATTTGCATATTGGGGGATGTCTCTGGTGTCATGTTTGGTTATTCTGCCCACAGGCATTAGCCTTATATGAGATTTTGAGATGTGCATAAAAGCATTTAATGGAGGAAAGTCGTTACTTGAATGATCTATTCGTTCACAGGTGGTAGTGTCATGAGAGTTGATGGTTTGTACTTTGATCACTTTATATGGAGATCTAGTTGCATAAATTATGTATTCAGCCTATAGGTGTATCATAAAATGTGTGACTGGATTCTTGGGACAGATACAATTTAATGGCTTTGAGTATCACTGTTATCCTACATTTATACTGAATATAATATTATCATTTTGAAGTCACCTTTTCTGTCAACAAAATCAGTATCACCATTGAAATCCTGACCGATTTCAATATGAAAAAGTGGACAGAGGATGTATTGGATGCAATGGAGATAGTTGAAATCGATATGGCCATACGTGGGGAAAGGCCATCTCCACCTACATCCATAAGCTCAACAGCTCATAAAGTAGCTTATGTAGCCTAAGATTGGTCTAACAAATTATGTTTGATGACCATTAAGAGATCTATACCTAACCATCTGCTTAGTAGACTTCTGGACACAGACATAGTGGAGAAATTTCTTCGTAATGTCTCTTAAAGGTACACGGTTTCATATAATGTTGAGATAAGAGCCTTAATGAAATAATTATTCTCTATGAGGTATATAGGAGAAGGGGGAGTGATGGTGTACATATCAAGAATGATCCATCTTCACAGTAGACTAAAGATGCTAAACATTCCTATTCCTGATGTCTTCATAGTTCACCAGACTCTAAATACACTCCCTCCAGAATTTAGTAATTTGGTAACGACATATTACTTGTTAGATGAGGAATGGGACTTTAATGATTTGATTGCTCATTATGTTACTGAGGAGGAGAAAATCAAGATTGCTACTCCTACAGCCCTTAAAGCAACTCAAGGGAACACAAAGGTAAAAACCACTAAAATCAAAGGTAAAAGGTTTAAATCTTCTCTACATACTAATGTCTGTCAATCAAGTGCTAGTAAAGGTCCTGCAGACATAAAGAATTTAGTAGTATAAGGTCTGTAAGGAAAGATTAAGATCATTAGTGATTTGAAGCTTTTTTGTACCCTTGGAGGTTAAATCAAAAAATAAAATCCAAGGACTGCAATATAGGATGCAATCTCGGGTCGTCTCACTTAATCGGAACCTAAAACGAATGGACCTAAGTTAACCTATATGTCATGAAATGCAAACTAATTTGGTAAGGAGGGGGTTTTGGTTTGTGAAAACATTAATTGTACTAAGAGAATTGTAAGAAAAATGTGCAAAATGTATTTTTTTAGATTTTTAGGAATAGAAGACGGAAGGATAAGACAAACATTTAAATAGTGATAGGGTCCTTTTGAAAATGAGCTTTGGCTATCATAGTTCGAAATTAATTTTTTTAATGGGGATCACTAAGTTTCAAATGGGCAAACCTTAAAAACTCTTTCAGTCCAAGGTCTTAATTAATGAACTCCATTTCTTAAGACCTCATTAAATGCTCTTAGTGTGTGTAGTGGATAAGTCAATGCAACAAGTCACTTTGGAATCTAGAATCAACTCAATATCTAACACAACTATATAGATAAAAAAGAATCAACAAGATCACAAGTTGACATATATGAGACTACATATATTTAAGCTCCAAGTTCTATATCAACAAATCATAACCACGCATTGAATATCCGACACTTGATTAAACTCTAATCAAGAATGTTCAACTACAAATTAAAAATCCTAAACTTAGGAGTTCATAAATCATAGCAAAAACATAGATTAAGCTACTCCCCTTTGAAGCCCACTGAACTTTAGCAATCGCTACATCTTCAAGAGGAAGGAAATTGTCTAGCCACACATTGCAACTGGAAACCTCACAACTAGGAATGAACCTAAGCTAACCATGGTGGAAGTTGGCAGTGAAAAATGGAAGAGAAATCATAGGAGAGAAGTCTCCCTAGGGAACCCCGAAGGGAACCGTGGGTGTTAAGGCAGTGGAATGTGTGTCCCGTCTTCTCCCTCAATGATGGAGTATAAATCCATATATATACGTCGGCATCTCGAACTTATCCCAAAATAGGTTTTCTCCAAAACGGGTTGCTAGGTCGGGTGTTTACAGTTAGTGAATTTTCTAAAAAAAGGGTTTGGGTCTTCGAAGGTTCACCGTGGCAAAAGGATGAGTTCGCCGCGGCGAACTCCTCCCAAAAGGTTTTTGTTAGAATTTTTGTGGTTTCGCCGCGGCAAAACACTGACTTCGCCGTGGCAATATTCTCCCGAAAGGTATTTGTTTTATCTTGTGACTTCAATTTCTTTGCTCCACTTTTAGCTCTACTCTTTTTGAGTGTCCTGCAATGAAAACTAATAATTTGTAATATCAATTGTCTTATAAATCAAGTTACTGTAATTGCTAATTAATTATAACAATTTAACCTCAAATTACATTAATTCAAACAAGCACGCTTAGGTCAAATTAAGCACAATATCTAACAAAAGGAGCCGAAAAGTATAACAAAAACCATGAAAATGTCACTAAATTATATAGGAAACTTGGGTTCAATCAAATTCTCCCACACTTAGACCTTTGTACTCCTAAACAAAGCTTATAAAAGTCAAAGAGACACAAGTGTAAAAGAAAATACCGACCATGCTTAAAAATGATAGCAGAAAATCAGTAAAACCACTTTCTCAAAAATCAACTAAAGCAGATTGAGAGAACGCTAAAAAGATAAACACTACAAGTATTTAATCCAAAAGATTAGGTAAAAGAGATTTCTCTCAAGGGAAACTGATTAGCTCTCAACTCACTTCTCTTGGGATAATTTCACTCTAAAATCTGCTTAGTCCATTCTCTACCATAAGTTTGTGATAATTTTAGTTCTCCACCACAAGAACTATAATTTCGAAAATCAAGAGGACTTTTTAAGATTGTAATGGACAGAAGGCTAAACAAAATGGATTGAATGGAAGAAGGAAAAAAGAATGAGTACATGCACCACAATTACTTATCTCATGAAACAAACTCCAACTATAAGTAATAAAATATTTACAGAAATAAACATAATTTAATACATTTTTATTACTTTTCTCTTTTGAGAACTTTTTCAGCCTTTTGCCTTTTTTCACTTTTGGAAAAAAAAATTTGAAACTCTTTTTCTTTCTTTTCTTTTATATAAATTTTTTTTCAAAAAGCTTGAGATGAGATATTCATAATAATTGTGAAATATGCATGCACTCAAAAGAAGGCTCAAAGGGGCTAGCAAAGATTAAGTGTTTAGGTTAGTGTTTGGAAAGAAATGCCTATATCATATTAACAAAATTTTAGTTCATCAAGCTTTGATCAAGAATTAAAACAAGTTTTAGAGAGATATAAAATTAAACAGATACACACAAAATTGAAAGAATTTAGGCCCAAATATCCTTCCAACAAGGGTAGTATCTCAATTAAGCAATCTCAAGGTTTAAAAACACATAATGCTACTTCCTTAGCGTACCCTCACTTGCTTCTCGTGAAAACATCGAAAATGAAATTAACTGAAATCAACTATCACTTAAAAACAAAGCTGGTTTTTTAAAAACACATGTAAACTTTGAAATTTATAAAATCTTCAAGACAAGAGTATTAAGAATCTAATGTGGAAGAAATGTTGAATTGAAGGAATTAAAACATTTGCTTAGCCGAGAAGAGATGAGGAAGCTTCGCTGCGGTGATGTATGTGAATGACAGTTGTCGCCGCGGCGAAAACAAAGGTGGTCACGGCAAAAAGTGACAGAAACGTGGAAAAATGCCTGCAATTTCAGATTCACCTTAACATAAACCAAGTTAACAAATTTAAGCACACAAATGACTAATTGAAGAACACTTAAGTGGCCAAAATTGCTGCATGAAGAAGCTATTTTGCTGAATTCTCAAAAAGATAAATTCATCCCCCACACTTGAACACAAAATTGTCCTTAATGTTAAACAAACAAAGTACCATCGCATAGTGAATATTAAAATAGAGCAATGAAAAGATAAAACACAGGGGGCAATTAAGCACAACAAAAGGAAGGCAAGAGACAGAGCTAGAAGGGAATTTTATTGAATTGAAAAACTACTGATTAAACTAAAACTAAACTACTTTCCTACTGGGGTAGTTTCTCCCCCACACTTACTTAGCAAACTAATGCTCCAACATATGTCATAAGTAGTCACAGGGTAAAAGTAGTAAACAAGTGAAGGAAATAAACAACCTGGGAGTTATGGAGGTTTCTTATTCTCCCGGTAAAGCTTTGACAGATGGCCATGTTGTGGTGAAAAAATTTCATCTGTTTCCATGTCAGTGTCAACCTCTACTATGCCAGATCACATAAAATGTTTGTCGTGACGAAAGTAAGAGTTAGCCTTAGCGAACTTTCACAGAAATTGTAATCTGTAAAATGCTAACTATCGAAAATGAAAGAAAGAAGTATAAAAAATGAGAACTTATACTATTAACAAGTATGAAGCTAAACTATCTAGAATACAAACTAAAAGAAAAGGCTCCTAACCTCACTTAGTAGTAAAATGACAAAAGCTAACCTAGAGAACCAATTTTTTGATTCCTCGGAAATGGGCAATGGGGCCATTTTGATTCGAAGCTTTTTCATACCCTTGGAGGTCAAATCAAAAATAAAATCCAAGGATTGCAATATAGGATGCAACTTTGGGTCGTCTCACTTAATCGGAACCTAAAACAAATGGACCTAAGTTAACCTATATGTCATGAAATGCAAACTAATTTGGTAAAGAGGGGGTTTTGGTTTGTGCAAACATTACTTGTACTAAGAGAATTGCAAGAAAAATGTGCAAAATGTATTTTTTTAGATTTTTGGGAATAGAAGATGGAAGGATAAGACAAACGTTTAAATTGTGATAGGATCCTTTTAAAAATGAGCTTTGGCTATCATAGTTTGAATTTTTTTTAATGGGAGTGGAAATCACTAAGTTTCAAATGGGCAAACCTTAAAAACTCTTTAAGTCCAAGGTCTTAATCAATGAACTCCATTTCTTAAGACCTTGTTAAATGCTCTTAGTGTGTGTAGTGGATAAGTTAATGCAACAAGTCACTTTGTAATCTAGAATAAACTCAATATCTAACATAAATATGCAGGTAAAAAAGAATCAACAAGATCACAAGTTGACATATATGAGACTTCATATATTTAAGCTCCAAGTTCTACGTCAACAAATCACAGCCACACATTGAATATCTGACACTTGATTAAACTCTAATCAAGAATGTTCAACTACAAATTACAAATCCTAAACTTAGGAGTTCATAAATCATAGCTAAACATAGATTAAGCTACTCCCCTTTTAAACCTATTGAACTCAAGCCATTGGTACATCTTCAAGAGGAAAGAGGTGCCTAGCCACGCATAGCTCCAAGAGACTTCACTATCGAGAACCCACTGGAGATAACCTATGGTAGCAGTCGACGATGGAAATGAGAGAAGACGATGGTGCGTGTGTGAAGATGGAGTAAGAGGATGGAGTGATAGATGGAAAATGTGTCGAGTCTCTTCTGCTTCTGTAACTAAGCCTAAAATAGGTCTTTTCACGAAATGGGTCGATGGATTGGGTTGCACAATGGGAAATTTGCTGAAAATGGTCTGGGTCAGTGTCAATTCAAAGGTTTCGCCACGACGAGAGGATGTGTTTGTCGCGGCGAACTTTTCCCGAAAGATTTATTCAGTCAACTTCAGCTTTTTCCACGGCGCAAACATTATCATCTCCGCGGCGAACTTTTCCCTAAAGGTTCTTTAGTATAATTCAACTTTGCCATGGCAAACTTGCCTGTTGCAGTCTATTGACTTGAATTTTTGATTTGTGCTCTTGTTCTTCAATCCTCGGCTCCATTTCTTGAATCTCCTACAATGAAAAATAGTAGTTTGTAGTATCAATTGTTCTAAGAAAATCAATTTAGTGCAATTTCTAATTATTTGTAACAATTTTACCTTCAAACTACATTAATTCAAGACAAGCACTTAAGAGTTAAATTAAGCACAAAATCCGAAAATAAGGGCCAAGAAGTATAATAAAAACTATGAAATTGTCACCAATTGATACATAAAACTTGGGTTCAATCAAATTCCCTCACACTTAGACCTTTGTACTCCTGGATAAAGCTTATAAAAGTCAAAGAGATACAAGTGCAAAAGAAAATACCGACCATGTTTAAAAATTAGAGTAGGAAATTGGTAAAACCACTTTCTCAGAAATCAACCAAAGCAGACTGAAAGAGCGCTAAGAAAATAAACACTATAAGAATTTAATCCAAGAGATTGAGTAAAAGAGATTTCCCTTAAGGGAAACTGTTTAACTCTCCACTCACTTGTCTTAGGATAATTTCACTATAAAATCAGCTTAGTCCATTCTCTACCATAGGCTTGTGATAATTCTACCTCTCCGCTACAAGAACTATAATTTTGAAAATCAAGAGGACTTTTCAAGGTTGTAATGTACGGAAGGCAAAATGAAATGAATTAAGTAGAAGAAAGAAAAATGAGTACATGCACCACAATTATTTTTCTTATGAAATAAATGCCAACTATGCGTATGAAAATATTTACACAAGAAACAAACGTAATTTAACACATTTTTATTGCATTTCTCTTTTGAGAAAGCTTCTTTTTTAAAAATATGAAATTTTTGGAACTCTTTTTCTTTTTTTTCTTTTGCATAGAAACTTTTTTTTAGCTTTAACTAGAAATGAGATACTCATATTAATTGTGAAATATGCATGTACTCAAAAGAAGGCTCAAAGGGGATAGCAAAGGTTAAGTGTTTGGGGTTTGTGTTTGGGTAAGTAGGGATTAGAAAGGAATGTCTTTATCATATTAACAAAATTTTAGTTCATCAAGCTTTGATCAAGAATTAAAACAAGTTCTAGAGAGATATAAAATTAAACAGATATACATAAAAATGAAAGAATTCAGGTCCAAATATCCTTCCAACAAGGTTAGTATCTCAATTAAGCAATCTGAAGGTTTAAAAACGAAAGTGCTACTTTTTCATCGTACCCTCACTTATTTCCTATTGAAAACATTGAAAATGAAATTAGCCAAAACCAACTATCATTTAAAAATAAAGATGGTGTTTTCAAAAACACATGGACAACTTTGAAATTTGTAAAATCCTCAAGACACAGGAGTGAAAAGAATCTATTTTTAAAGAATTATTGAAATGAGGGAATTAAAAATAGTTTTGTAATTGAAGGGCAGCGTCGTCGCGGCGAACCACAATTCGTAGCATCACTACGGCGAAAAATTCTAGACACACT
Organism: Erythroxylum gracilipes; assembly: GCA_026413385.1. NCBI lineage: Eukaryota > Viridiplantae > Streptophyta > Magnoliopsida > Malpighiales > Erythroxylaceae > Erythroxylum > Erythroxylum gracilipes. The sequence goes on from JANZLC010065262.1 coordinate 10,890, forward strand.
TGAAAAATGCAATTCACCTCAATTATCAAGTTTAAAATTTTGCATATGACACACAAATGACTTGCACAAGCGATTAAATGGCCAAAATAATGCATAATTCAAAATTGCCAAAATGGAATAACCTCCCCCACACTTAAACATCATATTGTCCTAAATTATGAAACAATCAAAACATGATGATGCATTTAAAAGTAATAGGAAGGCTATTAAATAATAACACATCGAGCAAAGCACAATGAGAATTATATAAACAACCAGCCATTGATTTGGTAAATAACATCAATGTTACTGAATATCTAGCTGACTGAAAACTAACAATAGGACTACCTAAAACAAAAAGGACAAATAACTCAAACTATTCAATAGAAGGGTCAACCCCATATCCAGATGGACCTGGTCCAGATGTGCCAGCGCCGCTCAGGGGGTCATCTTCATTAGATGGCAAATAGAAATGAAAGTGCTCGGTGAGCAATGTATCCATCCGCCGACAATACTGGCTATGCCAGTCATATAAAGCTTCTCTCTCCTTCTGCCAAGCTATCTCCTCAGAGAGAGTGTCCCGGAGATAAGAGAGGTCCGCACAAAGTCCGTCTATCTTACCAGTGAGGGTTTGCACAGTAACTGGCTCAGGAATTTCCGGAGCTGGAGGATCATCCTCAACTGAGGCCACAGCTGCAGAGGTTGCACCAATATCCTGAGTATGGGGAGAGGGACGAGGTGGGTGAATGATGGGTTGATTTAGGTGAGTATACCTAAAGAGTGGGGCCAGGTCAAAATAGCCATCAATATTCAACTCCGGGATATTGTGTGCTCGAAGATGAGATGAGGGAAGGTGATGGCATTGGTGAATTTGGTGGTGTTGATGGAGTCATGAAGGGTGGAGGCGACAGCAGCAGCTATATCGACCGGACGACCAGTCATTAGGAGGTAGAGGCGTAAGGCTTGTTGTTTTGTGACGTAGGCGAGGTGAGTGGTTGGAATGATATTGTTGCAAACTAAATGAAGCTAACGACAAGCTGCGGGTAAGAGATCAGATCATTTAAGGTAGAGTTGGTAATAGCGAGGCCGATGCCATTCGGTGCCCTCTTGACAGAGGGTGCAAATAACATCGTCTGAAGGGTAGTAGTGGATGAGCTGATCATAATGGCAACAGAAAATGGTAGGAAGATTGAGATGGCGACGGATACTGGCAGTGGTGAATCCATTGGGTGCTTTAATACCACAGAAGTTAAGTTCCATGGTATTATTGAATTTGGCATAAGTATAAAAATGGAGAACGAAATTTTCTTTGCCTTGAGCATGGGGTTGCACTAAGCTTGTGAGCTCAGAAGCAACAAGTTGCTATACAAAGGGATGGTCAGGAGGAGCTAATGGAAAGGGTCGCTCCTTGATGAAAGGCCTAGTGTCTACTTTCTCATAGAGTTCCGTAAAACTATCAGAAGAGGAATCGGAATCACTAGGAGGGGTAACATTAGTGTTCTTAGTTCAAGGCATAGTCTTGCAGAAAATACACACAGATAAATAAACTAAGTGAATGAACAAAACTAATTAAAAATCACAACCTAAACAACTAAGTTCGCTGCGGAAAAAATGATGTGTTGCCTCGATGAAAGTAGCAATTCACCTCGCCGTGGCGAAAAGGATGTGTCACCACAGTGTAAGTAGTAATTCGCCTCGCCACGGCGAAAGGGAAGTGGCGCCGTGGCGAAAGTTTCCTAAACAACAATAGGAATAGCGAGACAAAAATTGGATGAAGGAGAGGAAGATAAATACTTACAAAGAAGGAGGAAAGCTGTGTAGAGAGGGTTGGAGTGAGGGAGAGGTTGAGGAGAAGGGACGATGGCCACGGCGACATGGAATGGAAGAGACTTGGTGAAGAACGCTCGGATGGCTGCGACGAAGAAGGGATAGAGACGATGGAAGGGGGGTCAGGTGGTGTTTATATAGGGTTTGAGTGTGAAATGACAAAAAGGGGCAGAGGGAATACGAAAGGTTAAAACAAAATAGGAGTGAAAAGGTACTTTTTTGCGTCAATTTTGCATAGATTAAACATTCGCCACGGTGAATGCTGAAATTCGCCGCAGTGAGCTCAACCCTAGTCGAGAAAACATAAATATTGATGTTTCACCGCAACGACATGAATTCACGCCGTGACAAAGTTATCTCGAAAGGAATAGAAAGAAATGACGTATGGTCGTCGCGGCGAGGCAGACTCTATGCCATGGTGAAGTTTACCTTAAAGGAACAGGAAAATTGTGAGGACCTGTCGCCGCAGCGACGTGGAATCAACACCATGGAGAAATTTTTCCAAGAGAAATATGAAGGAAACCATGTCTCCGCAGAGAAAGTTGCCCGAAAGGAAAACAAAGCAAATATAGAAATGAGAAAAATAACTCATAACACAAGCTGGATACTCAGTAGCCTTAAACATCATATACAAAGTCATCAGGCACCAGATAAGCTCAACAAAATAAAGTGCAACATAATTAATCACATCAATTTCCTTAAACTTAGCTTGAAGATGTATTGATAATTTGCATTTTGTCATGATTAATTCTTTATGTTTCATGTTCTTTTGGTAGAATTTTGTGATGTTCTGCTTGT
>JANZLC010065271.1:0-13493 GCA_026413385.1 Erythroxylum gracilipes
AGTTTCAAAAATATTGTGGATTTTCTATTGATGCTTTATAAGCTAATAATGATATGATGCCATATGAAGTGACTGTAATGATCGATCGTAGCTCACCTTTATCGTAGGATACGTACCGGAATGACCTCCGGGCATCCCGGTGCATACTCTGCGGTAAGGGGGTGCTACAACACATCACAACTTTTATATCTGCTGCATAAACCATTTTTTTTCTACTTCCATCTCAATTGAACCCAACACAAATAAATCAAAATTCCAAAATTTTATACATACATAGCAAAAATTGTACTGTTCATGTAAGCAAAAGCTATATTTCTGCATTTTTCTTCCATCTTCATCTATTGCATTTCTTCTCTTTTTGTCATTTTTAATCCTTCTTCAAACACAACACTACACTACTCTAAGTTCTCTTTAACTCTAACGTCACAAAAATCCATCACTCCCTTTACCCAAATATTTATTCATATATATAATGAAAACAAAGTATGTTCCAACTTTGCTTCTGCGTGTCTGTTACTATCCAACAACAACAACAACCTCATTTCATCATATAGTTTTCTTTCCCTTTTTTTTCTCTCATCTAAATCTTCCCATTTTCATTACAACTTATTATCAAACTCATTTTAATTCCTTCAAACATTTCCGAAAACACTCACGCATATCAACAAGGAAAACAGAGCATAAACCCCAACTATATATATAATCTTTTAAACCATAGCAGAAACACATTTTTCTTCATCAACTTACATAATTTTCATATATCTCAATCCAGAATTCATTCAAATCAATTGAAAACAATTCCTAATTCTCAAACCCATCATCTAAATTATTTAATACCATAACCTCAAATCTCAAACCCATGCATGCATGTATATTTTTACACTGTAGAAATACCATCCAAACTACTTACTTGGTTCCACAAAATCTCTAGCAGGTGAATCAATAGCAAAAAAAAAAATTCAACACTTGATGTTTCAGTGGATGAACTGGAGAAGAGTTTTGGTAAAGGAGTTGTTTCCGGTGAAGAACAAAAACATAAAGACATATTATCAAGCTTCAACAATTTCTCTCCAGCAACACACTTAACCACGTGTGTTCCTTACATGTGGCCCATGTGTCAACATGCAAGGTTGCCGCATTTCACAATACAATTTAGCCATTTTTCATATATTTAATTGCCATGTGTCATTATATAAATGGTCCAAAATACACCAATTTTTTTGAAAATTTCTAAAATTCACCAAAAATTTTGAAATAATAATATGACTCTCCAAATAAATTTTCAGCTCAAAAATAATTCACCAAAAATTTCAAAATATCCAAAATATGCTAAAATTGTCAAATCACAGTTAACACACTCCAATTTGATCCACAATTTCCATTTATAAATCAAATTTACCCGAAAATGCCAATGAATGCATGTACAATCATATGAATGTGCAAAATAAATGTGTATGTTACAATTAACTTATGCATGACGTGCATTTTCCTAATTTCACAATACTTTCTCATGAATTACTATTCTAGCCTTAACATGGGTATCGAGATGTTACATGATGTGTCGGGAATTGATAAAAGAAGTATTCCATAAGCAAATGGGATGTTTTTGGTTAAACTGGATGTATTTTTGTGTTGCTCTTGCATGATAAGATCGAACTTAGTTGATTTGAGATGTGTACATCACTGAATGGATAGGTTCTATTGAACACTCTTCTGTAATTTAACCATATCATTGTCTATAGACCTCCAAATTGGATATTCCAAATGGAGACTAAACTAAAGACATAGGTCTAAAACTTTCATAAAGGAACCGAAATCTAATTCTGACTTTAAGAATTTTGCATTCTGGCTTGAAGTTTAATTATGGTTATTGTCCTTATTTTCAAACAGCCTGTAATTTTTAGGGGTATAACTCCCGATATAATTAACCAAATTGTATGAAATTAATGCCATCAAAAAGTTAAGACATAGGGAAATGAAATTAATTGATAAGATTATAGGCCAATGTGGTAATTAAAGGAAGAAGAAGGATCAATGTGCAATTTTCCTAAAGTCAACTTATAGACCAATTGGATTAAAGCATGTGTGACCAATAATAACAAAGCATATATGTCAAATAGGAATTAAGCATGTGTGTGAGTCTTGAAAGTTCTTGAATGGGCATATAGAAAGGGGAGGTGGATGACACTTTGGGGGTTATAAGTTCAGATTTTTCTCCTCTCCACTTCACCTTCTTCATCCTGTCATTTTGCATTTAAGAAATTAGGCCAATCTTAGGTGGAAATCAAGGTAAATGTTAGGAATTTTCTCATCACCTTTACCCTTTCTTGCTTTGCTTATGAAGAGCTGAAATTATAAGGCTGAAGTGGAATTGAGATGTATATTTTTGGTGTTTCTAGTCGGTAAGTCAAGCAAAGCCAAAGAGGAAGGGAAGGAAAGGCAATAGAAGACCCACTTTGTCAATTTTAAGGTTTAGAACTTCACTTAGTTGATTTCTATATTTGTGTATGATTGAATAGATATAAAGATTCATTTGGATGTGGAACGAAAGAGGGATGTTGCTTTGGTGTTATTTTGCATGAACTTGGATGTATATGACAAGAGAGTATCGTGTAGTGGAATTCTATCTAGGGTCTGTTTGAGTCAGTCACATTGTTTGAGACATAACTCAGCCTAAAACCTCCAAATTATGTGATTTCAGTTGCATATGAAACCTAAGACATAGAGATAAACATCTCTAGAAGGGATTCTGAATTAATTATGGCTTTATGACCTTGGAAATTGAGAGCGAAAATAGTGATATGATGCTACCCTGTTTTGAAGTAGCTTGTGATATTTTGTCTATATCTCTTAATTTAGAAGTCTAAATGGTCTGAATGTTAGTGCTATAAAAACTAGAGACATAGAGGACAACTTGTTTAGAAGACTTTAAAATCCAGTTCTGATTTCTATATGCATATTAAGGAACAAGTAGTGGTATGAATGGAGAGAGTGTCTGTCACGACTGTGACATCGTTTTAGTTTTCGATTTTTACTGCATCTTATCCGAACCTTTATGAATGTGTATGAAACTTTTTAAATACCTAGAAATAAATGAAATAGGACTTGCTATATGTGAGTTGGGTAACTGAATATTGGAATTTAATATTGAGCATAATGCATACTACAGAAAATTTACATGTACATAAATGATTTGTATGCATATTCATTACTTATATGTGTATAGTATGATTATAAAAGTTTGATTTTGATGCCCTTCAAATGGTGGTGAATTATGACTTGCATGCATGAACACGAATACTGATTCTATGACCTAAAATGTATATCAAATAACTTGTCAATATATTAATCATGAAATTGGTAAATGATTAAAAGAAAATGTTATAGTGCCTGCTTCATTGTCTTGGTGATGGATAGATAGGCATGCCTATAGGGTTATAGTGCAGCTGCTATAGTTTGACACTACCAATGCCCACAGTTTGATACTTTCGGGTATCTACAGTTTGATACCTTCAAGTATCCACAGTTTGATATTTTTGGGTATCCACAGTTTGATATCTTCGGATATCCACAACACCTGTTGTCCACACCCATAAAAAATGTGCAGGCTTAACACAGAAAGGAAACTTAATAGTCATAAATAAGAAATACAACATGACAACATGAATAATTGGTATTGATGAACAATTGTATTGATTGTAATGATGTGCAATTATATTGATAATTTGTATCAATGAGCATTGAATATCAATATTTTACTTATAAATGTGCATTTTTGGTATATGGATAATATGTTGAAGCATATTTTCATTATGTCCATTGCTTAAGTATGCATCATGGTTTGCATGAGTATTGAATATCAATGCTTGGTTTATGAATGTGAATTTATGGTATATGAGTTGTGATGTTTCTGAATGTGTGTACTTGGCGGATGACTGCTGTGAGTGGTCATCCAAACTAAGTGTTTTCCCTACTAAGCTTTCATGCTTAGCACGGGTGTGAAAGACAAGAAGAGAAGCATACATGGTATGATCCGCCTCAAGGAAGCTTAGGACATGACTTGCATGGACATAAGTCAGCAAAAGGAGGCTTAGGAGCTAAAATTGGATGAGATTTGAAGTCTAAATGTTCACGGCAAGGGGCTGAAATAATTCCCATATCAAAGGCCCAACATTCAAGTCTAATGTTCCTAAAGATCTATTACAATATGTTGGAGGCCTAATGATAAGAGCCAGGGCCAAAGAAATGAAGCAAGCATTGAATTGTTTGATCCAAAAACTTCAAGAGATAGAGTCGATGCTATTGAATCAGATTGCATCTCATAAAGGTCCAAGAGGCATTGTCTTACTCCTTAAAGCCTGACATGAAGTGTCCAAAGGCCCATATTGAGTCAAATTGGAAGAACTCACATAAAATATCATATTACAACCATGTGCTACTTAAAAATAAGGAGAAGCACGTGCTCTATAAGGTCCAATATATTTAGATCATGTTTTAATTAATTTCCTTTTTGTTTTCCTTGAAATAAGGTCATCTAGTCAAAACCTTTCTAAGTTTATTTTGTTTCCTTTTATTTTAGAGGTTGATTTGTTTCCTTTTATTTAGTTTCTACCTTAGGACATTAATTTAGAAAGTTTTTCCTATAAATAGGCACCCTCTATATACTTTGAAGGGGATTCTTTAGAAATAATATTGAGTATTATTCAGAGCATTTTTGCTTTCTTTATATTCTATGAGAATACTTGACTTATTAAAAGTGCGGTCTTCCTTTGTGGTGTCCCAAGGATAGGGTTCTAAGAGACAAATTCTCTTAGGTTTCCTTCCATTGATCAACATTCCTATAACCCTCTTTTCTCTTTGCATTCTATTTCTATCTTTTCAATTTTGCTTTTTGTGCTTCCATATGTGTGTTTGATTCTAGCCATTCCCGGGCATAGCTCCATCTTATTAAAGGTTCTCTAGGACAAGTTCCTATTGGGTATCACATCATTTGGTACCAGAACGTTGGTTGCTAGATTTTAAATTGCTATCTTTTTGTGTTGTTTATTTTCGTTCTTCTTTGTCCATTTTTCATCCATTATTTCATTTACTTTTTGTTTGAGTTTTTAGCTGATTAATAGGTGTTTCTAAAAGTTCAGAATCTCTTCTTTCTCCTTGTTTTGGAATTATTCCAATCCGAGCTTTATAGAACAAGTTACGCTAAGTTAAAATTTAAGAGCGTCCAGCTTCTGAAAACTTACATTTTTGTTTCCATATTTATTTGTGTAAGCTTTAAATTATCTATAGAAAAAAAAAGAAAAGAAGCATAAGTCAGAAAAAAAAAGAGAAAAAAAAACAATCAGAGTGTGTGCTGCAATTTCAAGAGAAGTGGAGTCCAAGTTTGCTACTTTCCTAATTAAAATCAAGTAACAATAACATCTTTCTTATTTCTTGAACTTGAATTGCAAGTACTTTCCTATTTTATATTGCTTGGAACTTGCTTACTTTCCTATTTGATTCACTTTCTTCTTTCAATTACTTTCTTGTTTTGCCTTTGGTTTCCTATTTTATTTCTTGCCTCGTTCATCTTTCTTTAGCTTCAAGTTTATGACTTTCCTTGAAGTAGTCACTTCCTTAATTCGTTCCTTATACTATTTTTCCTTTACTTAATTTCCAAGTTTCTCTACTTTCCCATCATTTTTCTTTCCTAATACTCTTTGTGCTAACTCCTTTTTTTCCTTGTTTTCAGAGTTGTCCCAAACCCTATTTCCCCTTTTGATTCTTTGAGAATTTTATTTTTGGATTCTAGTATTTGATTGCGTCTAGTTTCGAATAAGGATACTATAGAAAGCAAGTCGAGTGGTAAAAGGAAAGAGTCTTTGCATTATAGAAAAAGCCAAATTTTGTGTGATACATGAGTTGTTTGGAATCTATTGAGTGTATACATGTGAGGTTGAGTGGTGAGGTCCATATTGTTTTTTTGTTCACTAACATTTTGCAGTTCATAAACATGTCTCAAGAAGATAAATCACATGAACAAGATCTCAAAGTTTTTATGAAGGTTGTGCAAGATCAATTCTGGAGGTTAAATGTTAGGTTGGATGACATCCAATCCAGATCAAACTCCAAAGGTCCTAGAAGGATGTTCCATGACGAAGATGAAGATGTACAATCCGAGGATGAAGGCCCCAAAACTAGGAGAGGCAGACAAGCTCTTGACAATTTAAAATTAAAAATCCCTTCTTTTTAAGGGAAAAATGATCCTAAATTGTATTTAGAGTGAGAGTGAAAAATAGAACATGTATTTGAGTGTCATAATATAGTGAAGAGAAAAAGATAAAACTTGTTACTGTCGAGTTTTATGATTATGCAAGTATTTGGTGGGATCAATTGCAGGTAGTTAGAAGGCAGAATCTTGAAAGACCAACCGCACATGGCAAGAAATGAAAGCCATCATGAGAAAGTGCTTTATCCCAAGTCATTACTATCGAGACTTGTTCAAGTGGTTGCAAAGATTGAGGCAAGGATCCATAAGTGTTGAAGAGTACCACCAAGAGATGGAGATCATCATGATTAGGGACAATGTTGAGGAGGACATGAAAGCTACCATGAGAAGATTTATTGATGGTTTGCACTTTGAAATTGCTTCCATTGTAGAGCTACAAAATTTCCTTGACATGGATGAGTTGTTGCACAAGGCCATCATGGTAGAAAAGCAATTAAAGATCCAAAATGGTGCTGGATCGAGTTCCTGGAAGAAAAGCTTGAAGGGGTCTGAAAATTCCTTCAAATATAAGGGAGACATCAAGCTAAAGGAGGAAAGTAAGCCTAAATTCTCTTCTCCAAATCCTAAGGATAAAAATGAGTCTACACCCTCTTCTTCTTCTACTCCTTCTAAAGTTAAGTGCTTTAAATGTCAAGGTTTTGGTCATATTGCTTCTCAATGCCCTAATAAAAGAACTATAATTTTGCTTGAGAATGGTGATGTTGCTAATGAAAGTAGTGACAGTGATGATTTACCTCTATTGATAGATGCTTCCGATGTTGATTGTGATGTTGAGGTTAGTTAAGCCCTGATGACTAGGCGTGCTCTTAATATCCAACCAAAAGAAGATCTTGAAGAAGAGCAATGTGAGCACATCTTTCATACAAGATGTCTCATTAATGGTAAAGTTTGTAGAATGATCATAGATGGTGGAAGTTGTACCAATGTTGCTAGCACTTTACTTGTTGACAAGCTTAAATTGCCTACTTTGAAATATCCTAGACCATATAAATTGCAATGGCTTAATGATTGTGGTGAGGTTAAAGTCGCCAAACAAATGATGGTTGTATTTTCTATTGGCAAGTATTATGATGAGATTTTATGTGATGTTGCATCTATGTATGCTGGACATGTTTTGCTTGGTAGGCTATGGCAATTTGATAGAAAAGTTAGGCATGATGGATACAAAAATTGCTATTCTTTTCCTTTCCATGGTAAAAATATTGTGTTGAAACCTTTTAGGACCATTCAAGCTTATGAGGATCAAGTGATGATTGAGAAAGAATGTAAATTGAGAGCAAAAGAAAAGAAACAGAGAGAGATCAAAAAGAAAGAAAAAGAGAGAAAATAAAATGAGTCAAAAAAAATGAAGAAAAGAGAGTGAATTTATTTGCTAGAAAAAGTGAGATTAAGAGAACTTTAAATTGCGAAGAATCTTATATACTTTTATATAAAGATGTTTTCTTAACTATTAATGAGCTTGATGCATCTTTGTCGTCTAGTGTTTTGTCTTTGTTGCAGGACTTCAGTGACTTATTTCCGGAGGAGATTCCTGATGGGTTGCCCCCTTTGAGAGGCATTGAGCACCATATAAACTTCCTTCCCATAGCTTCAATTCTGAATAGGCTTACGTATAGATCCAATCCGGAAGAAACTAAGGAGATCCAAAGACAAGTTAAAGAGCTTATGAAAAAGGGCTTTGTTAGAGAAAGATTGAGCCCATGTGATGTGCATGTTATATTTGTTCCTAAGAAAGATGGGAAATGGAGGATGTGTGTTGATTGCAGAGCCATCAATAAAATCACAGTGAAATATTGTTACCCTATCCCTCATTTATATGATATGCTTGATGAGTTGCATGGTGCTTGTATATTTTCTAAAATTGATCTTAGCAGTGGGTACCATCAAATTCGCAGGAGAAAGGGTGATGTGTATAAAACTGCTTTCAAAACTAAGTTTGAGTTGTATGAGTGGTTAGTTATGCCTTTTAGCTTGACTAATGCACCTAATACTTTCATGAGTTTGATGAATCATGTGTTTCTCCCTTTTATTGGAAAGTAGTTGTTGTCTATTTTGATGATATTCTAGGAGTTTAGATGATCATGTAAAACACTTTCATGATATGTTTAGACTTTTAAGAGAGAATAAACTTTATGACAATTTAGAAAAATTTTCCTTTTACATGGATACTATTGTGTTTCTTGGCAACATTACTTGTGGCTAAAAGAAGTTATCATTCATTATGATCATGAAAGTTTGAAATACATGCTAGGTGACTGGAATTTATTGAAACTTTTCCTTATGTTATTAAACATAAACAAGGGAAAGAAAACATTGTAGCTGATGCTCTTTCTAGGAGATACTCTCTTTTTACCTCTATGCATGCTAGATTGCTTGGTTTTGAGATATTGAAAGGCATATATGAATCTGATTGTGACTTTGGAGAAATTTGGCAATCTTGTGAAAAACATGGTATTGGTAATTTCTATAGATTTGATAGATTTCTATTAAAAAAAGATAAACTTTCCATTCCATCTTGCTTTATGCGTGAATTACTTGTTAGAGAGACACATGGTGGTGGATTGATGGGTTACTTTGGTGTTGAAAAAACTTTAGCTCTTTTGCATGAACATTTTTGTTGGCCTAACATGAGAAAGGATGTTGTTTTTATTTGTGCTAAATGTATTACTTGTAGGCATGAAAAATCTAAGATTCAATCACATGGTTTATATTCTCCCTTACCCGTCCCCTCTCATCCTTGGGTTGATATATTTATGGACTTTGTACTTGAATTGCCTAGATCAACTAGTGGAAAGGATAACATCTTTGTAGTAGTTGATTGATTTAGCAAGATGGCTCATTTTATTGCTTATTTTAAAACCAATGATGCTATTCATGTTGTTGACTTGTTCTTTAAACTTGGCACTAAACGCTTGTTTTCTACTATTGCACATCCTCAAACGGATAGTCAAACTAAAGTGGTAAATAGAACTTTGACTACATTGTTGCGTGCGATCATCCAAAAGAACTTGAAGAATTGAGAAAAGTGTCTCCCACACATTGAGTTTGCTTATAATCATGCTAGTCATTCTTCTACTTAATTTTCTCCTTTTGAGATTGTTTATGGGTTTAACCCTTTGACTCTTTTAGAAATTCTTCCATTGCCTTCTAATGAGTTTACTAACCTTGATGCTGTGAAAAAGGCTAAATTTGTGCAGGAGTTGCGTGCTAAAGTGAGAGCCAACGTTAAGAGGAGAAATGAACAATATGCAAAGCAAGCCAATAAAGGCCGAAGGCATGTTGTATTTGAACTCGATGATTAGGTTTGGGTATACTTGAGAAAGGAGAGGTTTCCAGAATAAAGGAAATCTAAGCTACAACAAAGAGGAGATGACCCTTTTCAAGTTTCAGAAAGGATTAATGATAATACTTATAAAATTGATTTGCTTATCTCCTATGGTAATGTTAGTGCTACATTCAATGTATCTGACTTATCCCTTTTTGATGTTGCAGATTTGAGGACGAATCATTTCGAGGAGGGAGGGAAAGATGGAGAACCATGGGCATGTGAAAGACAAGAAGAGAAGAATACATAGTGTGATCCTCCTAAAGAAAGCTTGGGACATGACTTGCATGGACATGAGCTAGTAAAAGGAGACTTATCTGAAATTGGATTAGATTTAAAGTCTAAATATGCAAGGTAAGGCGATGCGCGCATGGACGGAGATTAATTTTGATATAATTCGGCAGCCTTGAAAATACACTAGATATGCAAGGTTTTCGATACTTTTCTAGACCTCAAGGATTGTAATTGTCCAAGCAACCTAGACCAAGCAATAAACCAAGAAAAATTGAACCAAAAAAATACGCCACAATTGAGATTAATTGATAAATAGAGTTAGGGTTTGTGGAATAACAAGAATATGAAGAAAAATCCTTACAAAGCTCTCAAATTATCAAAGTGTAACTTTAAAACTAATGTCAAGGCAACTATTTATAGTTGCCAAAATAACTTGAAATTGGGCTAACATCTCGGGCCTAAATAGGTAAAATAATACTGTCTGAATCGTCTTAAAAACAGTAGGAAAACAACCCAAAGCAAAAGAGGTTAGGCGGTGCCCTTGGTCTGGCGCACCTGGCATCTGGCCTACTGGGTGCTGGAGTGCGCGCCTGGGCCTGCTGGTCACTGGCATACGCGCCTTGCACACCTGTCAACGGCTGTTCGGGCCCAGAACTTAGCTCAAACTGACAAACTGAAGCTGTGAGCAAGAATCTTGATTCTTTCGGAGTCCATCATCAACCATACGAACCACAAATGAATTTAACAAGGCCTTGAATCTTTTAAGCCTAGTTTGACTTGTGGGGCTAAGACAACATCAAGTCTCGATTAGCACCGCGTTGATCTCAGTGTCTGTCGATATATTCGTCATGTGCAGCCTTGCTCACATCATCCCCTCCTTTGTTAGAAAGATTCGTCCTCGAATTCGCATCCATATCAAACAGAGACAAGTCAGCAACATTAAAAGTAGCGGACACGTTGTACTCACAGGGTAAGTCAATTTTATAGGCGTTATTGTTGATCCTTTCCAAGACTTGAAAAGGACCATCTCCTTGCGGATCAAGCTTGGATCGCCTATGGTTAGGAAACCTCTCCTTGAGAAGATGAAGCCAAACCCAATCGCTGGGTTCAAAGATCACCTCCTTGCGTCCTCTGTTGGCTTGGAGTACATAAACCTCATTCTTGCGCTCCATATATTGCTTAGCCTTCTCGTGCAACTCTTGAACCAACTCGGCTTTCCTCTCTCCATCTAGGCTAGTTAACTCAGGCAAAGGTAAAGGGACCATATCCAATACAGTTAAAGGGTTAAAGCTATAAACAATTTCAAAAAGAGAATAACCGGTAGTAGAATACGCACTACGATTATAAGCGAACTTAATAAACAACAAACAATCAGACCACATTTTCAAATTTTTTCCTATCACATCACGCAACAAACTCCATAACATTCTATTCACAACTTTCGTTTGCCCATCAATTTGTGGGTGACAAGTAGTAGAAAACAACAATTTCTTTCCCAATTTTCCCCACAAGACATGCCAAAAATTACCCAAAAACTTGGTGTCCCTATCGAATACTGTTGGCCTGTTGGACCCCAAAATTTTCTTAAAAGATTAGAACTATTGAATAAGAAATTTTGGTGATTAGTCACGAGTTAAGAACAAATGAATGAAAGTTCTTGAAGCAAGAATTTATAGACAAGAGTAAACTAGGGTATGAGAGATATGGATAGATTCATGATTTGCTATGGCATTTTGGGGGATAAGAGATTTTGAAATTAGAAAGAATTAAGGTGAAAGTTATAAGTGAAATGAAAGAAAAAATAAAGTTGAATACGTGTAGTAAGTTGATGAAGGATATGTACATATATGTATGTTCTGTTTTGGTGTTTATGATTAGACATGGATTATAAATTTTCTTTATGGAGGACATTGATTTGAAATAAAGTTGAGAATGAAGAGAAAATGTAGTAGAAAAAGGGTGATCTTGGTATGAGTTGTGTTAAGGAAAGATTTCGAAACAAAATTGGTAGATGATCTGGAAAATATTCACTGAGTATACTTCAGTCTTTTAGCCACAACGTTTTCTCTAGTGATCCAAACGAGATGATTCTTGATTTGGATTAAACTATAGATGTGGCTACATTTCTTATGAAGAAATCGAATTTCAATTCTGTCTCTAAGAGTCTCAAAATTTGTCATGAAGTTAAGTATTGGGTGTAGTACATTGGTGTATGAATGTAAGATTCATATTCTGACTTCGGGAGAAAATCTGGATTAATCTAGATAGATTTTGGTAACATTTGCTTCTGAAGAGTTGTAGAACTTTCTTTTATATTTACAACGGTATATAGTATGAAATTTTTAGACATCTGAGTCAAAAGTTATGATCTTTATATATGGAGATGCAAAAGTAAGACGAAAGGAAAGTAAGACGAAGTTACTGTTCATCCTATCGTCTTTGTATGACATCAGCATCGTCTTAGTTTTGTTCCGTCTTAGTTTTGCTTCCGTCTTAGTATCATGTCAGTATCGTCTTAGTATGACGTCAAGATCGTCTTAGTTTTGTTCCGTCTTAGTTTTGCTTCCGTCTTAGTATGACGTCAACATCGTCTTAGTATGACATCAACATCGTCTTAGTTTGACTTCAGCATCGTCTTAGTTTGACCTTTTTCATCCTTCTTCTATTCAATTTTTGACCCTTTTAAAGGCTGAATCTCGCATCAATGAATTCATAAACATTGTAGATCATGAAGTCTTCTTTCCAACCATCCAAATAACACATTAATCCGATATCTTTAGGGAAAGTTATGAAAATTTTCCCAACCTTGTATCGTCTAATGACGTCACATTCATATCAAAATGATGTCATATAGTCTGTTCTATTTTTTTACCCTTTATATGATAAAATTTGTCTTCAAGGTCTTCATGAGAGTTGTAACTCTTGAAGTCTTCTTTTCAACCATCTGAAGAACACCTTAATCTAATATCTCTAGGGAAAGTTATGGCAATTTTCCCAACCTCATATCTTCTAATGATGTCATATTTGTCTCAAAATGATGTGATATTGTTTGTTCCTATTTTTGAACCTTCAGATGATAGAATTTGCTTCAGAGGTCTACATGAAAGTTGTAGAGCTTGATGGTATCCTTCAAAAAATGTAAAGATCAATTTAATCTAATGTCCACGGTAAGAGTTATGTAAATTTTCCCAAGATAGGTTCAATATAATTGAAGACAAAACCTTGTTTGATTCTTTTGGCCATAACTTTGTCATCCGACCTCCAAATGACTTGATTCTTGAACCATTGGATTCATAAGACTTTTCTCTAAATCTCCAACAGAAATCCTAGCAATCTGAGTTGAAGTGAAAAAGATTGAGTATAAAAGGTGGGATGGGTACAGTGAATGTGCTCTTAAGTATTATGAACTGGTGTTATTCCACTGAACATACTTCAGTGTTTTGATGATTTATGGATCTGTAGAAATCCAAATGAGATGATTTATGATTTTTGGTAAACTAGAGACATAGAGCTAAAAAGTATCTTAAGGAATTGAATTTTAATTCAGTTCCTAAGACTTTCAAGTTTTGGATGGAAGTTATGCATAGTATACTGTTTTGGACAAGAGCAGTCCAAAAATGTTTGAAGTATATCTTTTGAATCACTAAACTAAATTGAATGATTTTGGAA
>JANZLC010065287.1:0-13492 GCA_026413385.1 Erythroxylum gracilipes
GTGTGTGTGTATAGATATATATGTCTATATATATGTGTGTGTGTGTGTGTGTGTATATGTGTGTGTGTGTGTGTGTGTGTGTGTGTGTGTGTGTGTATAATGAACACTATAAAAAAAACTCATGAAAACAGTTGCATGTATATAAACCATTTCTTTATTTTTTATTTTTTATATGATTAATAACAAATATTACTTAAGAGAGGATTGAGGTCCTAAAATCAATATTAGATGAATAGTTTATACATCTTGAAGTCAATCTGATATAGGAGAAGGTAGCTTTCCATATTACATTCATATATACCTATAAACACTTCTTTCAAAGAACAAGTCTATAGAGCAAATTTAGAGATTTGGGAGCTATGATATCCATGCAATGGATCATACTTGGTGAATTTAACAGTATATTGAACACTAATGAAGTTAAGAGTAAGTTTTGGCCAATAAAAGTTTGTATGATTTTAGAGAATATACCAACTCAATCCAAGTTTCTGACATCAAGATGGTGGGAGACTTCTATACCTGGTCCAACAGACAAAAGGGCAACTGGTACTTAAGAAAGAAGATAGATAGAGCATTAGGGAATGAACATTGGTTTTCAATCTTCCCTAATATCATTGCATTTTTCCATCACCTAATAGTGTCTGATCATATCCCATCTATAAACTGGAACTTGCTAGGCACTTTAAGAGTCAACTTTCCATTAAGGTTTAACAACATTCTAGCTCAAATCGAAGGCTTTGAAGATACCACCTTAAAGGGAATTAACCAGATGTCAGTAGGCATAAGCTCTTTATATGGATAAGGAATATTAGTAAGATAAAAGAGGAGCTAAAAGCACTCATTAGAAGAAATATTGGCGACTCTCAACAAGTAGTCTTTGATGCAAAGGAACAATGTTTATTTATCACCCTATGATAATGTCCTTACTAATGAAGGGAAGGTAGCTTTATTGAACTCTACACAAAGAGTGAATTACAATCATTCTATATAGAAATAGAGAGATCGAGATTTATAGATAAAGTATGGTGACAAAATTACCTCCTTTTTCAATAGTTTTTTTTTATTAGGATGGTGCCAAAGGTCTCTTGGTCTTTTACCCTTTACTTTCCTTCCCCCTTGTTATTAATTCCTTGTTTAATAAATTCTTTGATTCCTTTTACCTAACAAACTAGCTAAACATGTCCTTATTATGGAATGTCAAACCCTACCAACTGTCCTGACTTTGACATAATGACATTTCTGCCCCTACCTCAAACCTCTCCCTACCACTCCCTTACTTCTCCTTTACTTTACCCAAAAAATGACAACTAGACCCAAATACCTTAAATCAAATCCCTAACCTCCACCAGAATCCCCCTGACACTTTCCCTTTAATCCCTCTTGTGTCAATTTAAGGTAAAGCAAGAAAAAGTTGGTGGGTGAAACTAAAGAACTCTCTCAGCAATGCATCCCTCCCACTAAGTTAGAGGGGGGAAAATAGTAGCCCTAAATGTGGTCATTATATAAGATGGAGCTAAAGCTTGAAGTTCCACATTTGTTAGCTTCTTGTAGGGGAAAAGAACTGCCTACCTTGTAGTGAAAAATTAGAGTAAAAAAAATATAGAAAAGCAATGGATTAATAGAGATTTTACTAATAAAAGAGAACCTGTTCCTCTCTAGATTCTAGATTGATTATAAAGCAAGGGAAGTTTTAAAGCTTGACCTTGGCGTTTGCAAAACATCCCAATATTCCACCTCCTTTAAAAACACAAGATTACACTAGAAAATGTCAAACAAGAGCATGTCCCTCTATGAGTTAAGTTCCTTAGTGTTCCGCTAGAATATTGGTCTATAAAAGGTTTTAGTTCAATAGCAAGCTATTTAAGAAAACCTTTATTTATAGATGACATGATTACTTATAGGAGAAGAGTTAGATTTGTCAGGCTTTATGTTAGTGTGGAATCAGAAAAAGAGCTTCCAGATTTTATCCTTATTATGAGATCAAGGGAGGATAACAAAATGATGGAAAATTTCATTTGTATAACTTACTAGTGGAAGCCTAATCTTAAAGAACATTTATTATAAAGATTAACAGATAGAAAGTTTACCAGACGGGATCGTATAGAGTTGATGGGGCTTAATAAGGAAGATATAACACCTGGTAAAGCCATATCAAGAGTGGAACTTAAGGCTGATACAAACTTGAAGGAACATCAAACTTGAAACGAAACTATAAGCTCCAATAATAAGATTAGCTAGTTTCTCCTGGAATGAAGTTTTAAGGGGGAACATTTCTGATGAGAGATTAATATACCAAGTGGAGGAAACTAACTCTAGCTCAGCTACCTTTCTAGACACATCACAAGATGATAAAGGAAAAGAAATGATAGAAATTAAGGGAAATGATAGGGAAAATTCTGAAGAGGATGATGGGAAAAGCTCACACAATGAGGGTCAAAATGGATACTAGAAGAAAATCTTAGAGGAGGAGGAAGTCAAGGAAGGACAGGGACTCATCCTCCTCATATTCCTACTCTTAGAATGTAAGGGGCATCATCTTCCCTAGGAAACTTCAAGCCCTCAAAGGGTTCTTTTTGGACTACCAGCCATAAGTGGTTGGCCTTTTGGAAAATAAACTAGATAAGGAGAAGATGATGAAGCTCCAATTCCCAAGTCCTAATGGAAGATGGATTCTTATCATGAAACCAACATTATGGAAAATTTGTCTTAGTTTTTGACTCTACTTAGGCAGAGGTCAAGGTGTTAGACTCGAGTTCACAATTTGTTCACTCAAAAACTAGTTTTGTAAAGGAGAAGATAAAGATCCAATCAACTTAAGCCAGATGAAGGTTGCCACATATTGAATTGCTACTTAGAAAATATAAAGATCAATTATCTAAAAGAAAAAGGACTACTCTATACATGGTGCAATAAACAAGAGGCTTAATGGATAATCAGGACAAAGCTGGACAAGACCCTAATGAACAAAGTTTGGATGGAATCATTTTCATAGAGTTATGCTAGATATCTAAACCCATGATTTTCAAATCCCTCTCCTATAATTGTAAAAGATTTTCTTATGAAAACAATGTAAAATATTTTCTTATGAAAAAAAGATCCTTCCCCTTTAGATTCAATAACTATATTACTAAAAATGATTTATTCCTATTAACAGTGGTAAAGGGTTTGGAGACCAAAGTGAAGGGATGCAAGTTATTTATATTTATAAAGAGGTTGTTTAAGGTAAAGGAAGAAATCAAACTCTTGAAAGAGAGCGTCAATAATGACACATATTGAGAAGTAAATAGAGGCAAAGGAAGCTAGAATTGGAATAGGAAAATGGTCTATGTTACTAGATGGTATTCATAAGGATACTTCCTCACACTTAAATCCTTGCTATCCTCAAGGAAAATCAAACACAACCAATCAATTCTATCACTTCATTTTCATAAAGATCAAAGCATGCAATCCCTCAAAGTTTAGCCAACTCAAGTATCAAGTTATTACACATATCATGACTACTTTTCATTAGTGTACATAAGCAAACTCAATTTATGACACCATAAAAACTCATAATGAATCTTCCTCACGGTTTCACTCATTTCTCTCAAGTGTTTGATGATTAGTGTTTCTCTCAAACTCCTTATAGGAAACTACACTACCATAGGCTTGCTAATGCATCAATTCTCCTTTACAATGATTACATGCATAAATAGATCAAAAGGGCTTGTTTTCGGTTGTAATGTAGTAAGGGTTAAAGTGGGTCAAAAGAGATAAAGGGTTTAAACACAAGCATATATAAAGTAATAAGTGAATAAAGGGATATGAAACATATTATGCGATATACAAATGTAAATATACTACTACTCTGCACTTATTGATGCTACGAAAACATTCTTCCTTTTTCTTTTCTTTATCTTTTTCTCTTTTTTTTTGTTATATAATTGAAGAAATAACAAACAAAATAGCAACTAGATATAAAGTGATCAAAGAGTAGGAGTATATCTCAACTCATCTTAGAAGGAAATAATTTGTACCAAAAATCCCAAACTAGCACATCACTTAATACTTTACTAAACTTGTGAATGGGTAGGCTAATGACATTTAGGTTTTGAAATTTGAGGTGTTTTCAAGAAACAAAAGGGTTAATGCTCAAGTAGGACTATAACTCAACTCATCTCGGAAAGAAAGAATTTGTACCAAAAATTCCAAACTAGCATACCACTTAATACTTTACTAAACTTGTGAATGGGTACACTAATGAGGTTTTGGGTTTTGAAATATGAGGTGTTTTAAAGAATAAAAGGGTTAATGCTCAAGTAGGAGTATAACTCAACTCATCTCAGAAAGAAAAAAATTTGTACCAAAAATCCCAAACTAGCACATCACTTAATACTTTACTAAACTTGTGAATAGGTAGGCTATTGAGGTTTCGGGTCTTGAAATATAAGGTGTTTTCAAGAAACAAAAGGGTTAATGCTCAACGGGGCTAACAAGGGATAATAACAAGGGTAGGTCATTTAAGCCAAGGGTTATCATAAAAGACCCTTAATCATTTCTATTAAACATACATCCAATAGGCTCAAACCGATTCAAAGCAAGTTCTGAAGGTAGTAACCTAAAGGGGCATCACACACTCAAAGAAATAAGATGACTATAGATGGAATCATATAAGCTCAAACCTCACATTGGCTTAAATGAAAATTCATTATGCATCTCTACACTACCTCATTGCTTAAGTGTCACATTTTGAGTAAGCTTATGCAACCAACTACTTTAATCATTCAACATGGTTCACTTTCTACTCAAGTAACCTAATCAAAGTTCAAGTATGCATTCAATCTCATTCCAACCAGCATGATAGAATCTCATGGAAAAATACATCAAAAATGATTTAAGTGTGGTTCCATTGCTTAACACGACACAACATCAAACAACAACCTAATATGCCTAAAACATACATCCTAACCAGTAAATAAAACAAATTTAAACGATGCAATTGACAAGGCAAATGTCACTTCCCCACACTTGGACAACACATTGTCCTCAATATGACAAGGAAACCATAAAATGAAATCAAAACATCAAACATAACATCAACCAAGCAAAAAATAACACAACTAACAAAGTAAATAAAACAATATAAAAAATGAAGGGTAAGAAGGCTTATAAGGATTGAGGTGGTAAAGGCGTAGGAGAGGGGACTTTAATGTTCTTTGTTTGGATGAAATTAAGGAACTTCTTCATGTACCACTGCTCCTTGTGTACTTGTTTCATTTGGTTTCTGAGCTCATTGATCTGCAGTGTCATTTATTATTGATTTGCGACCATCTGATCAAAAATTTGTTGAAACTGATCAACATTTGCTGCTACTGTTGGTTCATTTTCGACTGCTTAACTACCTCCTTCACAACCTTTTACATGTTTGGATTTAACCTTCTTTGCCTCTCTCTCATAGTTTTACACCATTCTTCTAAGTTAATCGTATGCATCACCACATTAGGGCTAATCCCCCTAATAACAGAAATTTACCATCCCATAGCTCTCATCCTCTTCCTAATGGTCTCCACCACTTTCTCTTCTTGCTCAAAATCTAATTGGTTCAAGAAAATGATGGGTATAGTTCTTACCTAAAAAGGTGTATCTCAAATGGGGAGGAAAGGGTTTAAGCTCTAAAGTGGGAGGCTTAACAATGGAAGGTGGTGTAGGTGTATCTATTCTCTCGAACTTCTCTAACTCAACTTCCTCACATAAATCCTCTTCTCTCACACTCTCATCCTTGTGTACTTCGGTAACTTCCTCTTTAACGTCCTTGACACACTCATCCACAACATCAATCTTCATACATACAGTACCATCCATCGACTTCTTCAAAGATTTAGACATGTTAAATTCAACCTGCTCATCACCAATCCTCAAAACAAGTTTTCCTTCATGCGCATCAACTAATGCCCTACTAGTATGGCCTTCCCAAATCAATGGAAAATTTTTATCAGCTTTAAAATCTAATACCACAAAATCAACAGGAATAATAAATTTATCTACTTTTACCAACACATCTTCTACAACTCTATATGGCCTCTTGATGGATTGATCCGCAAGTTGAATCAGTATGGATGTTGGCTTGATCTCTCCTAGTCCCAATTTCCTTAAAATAGACAAAGGCATCAAGTTAATGCTTGTACTTAAATCACATAAGCATTTAGAAAATTCAAAGTCACCAACAACACATGAAATCGTAAAACTCCCTAAATCTTGTAGTTTTGAAGGCATCGTGCTTGCGATAATTGAACTACAATTCTCCATCAAAGTGACCATCTGATTGTCCTCCCAAGCACGTTTGTGTGTCAGTATGTCCTTCAGAAACTTCGCATATTGGGGTATGCACTCCAAATCTTCTGCCAATGATAGGTTGATTTAAAGCCTCTTTAGTTTCTCCAAAAACTTAAAAAACTGAGTGTCCACCTGATGTTGTCTTACCCTTTGTGGATACGGAAGTTTGGGCTTGTATGGTGGTGGTGGAACATATACCCTCTCTTCTTCTTTCTCTTCTTGAATCTCCTTACCTTTTCCTTTTTCTTGGCTATCTTTTTTCACAATTAGTTCCTGCATCTGCTTGCCACTTCGAAGTGCGATGGCCTTCAATTGTTCGTTTGGGTTGGCCTTGTATTGCTTGGTAAGCTACCTACACTTCTAGAAGACATAACATTAGCAAGTTAACCTACCTATACCTCAAAGTTGTGGATGGATGAGGCATGGTTTTTCACTATCTAATCAAACTTTGCCTCCATCCTCTTTTGACTTTCCTCCTGACTCGAAAACATTCTCTTTTGGTTCACTTCTTGATTTGCCATTCTAGACCCCAAAACATCCATCAACTTGTCCATTTTGTTCTCCAAAGCTCTAGGTCGATCTTGTTGAAATCCTAGAGGTCCTTGCGGTCTTACTTGGCCACCTGCATTGTTAGTACTCCAAGAAAAATTTGGGTGGTTTTTCTACCCTGGATTATAAGTATTCGAGTACAGATTATTACCTTGGTGTGGTTAGCCCAAGTAACTTACCTATTCAGTACTACTAGCTCCCAACAAAAAACATTCTGTTGTGCAATGGTTGTCCTACCCATATAAGTCACACTGTGACTGCATATCTTTGGCTATAGATGAAGATGCTCCTTGCTTGTTGCTTAATTGCTTAGTGAAGGCTATAATCTGTGCCTACAAAGTAGTAATAGAGTTAATTGGAATAATACCTTTTTGCTCCTTCTGCCCCTGTCTACTCTTCTCAGTTGACCATATACAACTGTTGCTCGCCAACTCTTCCAAAAAGTCATGCGCTGCATCGATAGTTTTCCTCTTCAAAGATCCTCCCACAATTGCATCTATGGTCCTTCTTGTTCTCTGATTTACACATTTGTAGAATGTTTGTATGAGGAAGTCCCTTGGATGATTATGGTAGGGACAGCTTCTATGTAGTTCTTTAAACCTCTCCCAAGCTTCTTATAAAGACTCCCCATCGCTTTGTTCAAAATTTGTGATTTCCTTAATGATCCTTATTGTCTAAGTCAATGGAGAGTATTTGGTGAGAAATGCCTGGGCTAGCTATTCTCAAGTAGTAATCTGCCCTGAGCTGAGTGAATTGTGCCATGCCTTCGCTCGATCTCTCAAGATGAAGGAAAATAGTTGCAGCTTCACGGCATCGTCAGACATCTCATTAAATCGGAAAGTGTTGCATATCTCTAAAAAATTGGTAAGATGGGCATTAGGATCTTCATCGGACAACCTATAGAATTGCACACTACTCTAAAGAATGTTAAGGAGTGCCAGCTTGATCTCGAAATTGTTAGCTTAAATTGCTGGCCTTGTAACTCCTTGAGGACTGAATCCTGGTCTCATAAAGTCTATCAATGTCTTTTTAGCCCTTTTTTGTTCTCCTTCTTCGCCATATTTCTTTGTATAATGTCTTGGCGCTTTGCTCTTCTCAACTATCGTTCGTGCTTTGTGATATCTACTAACTCTTCGTCATGAAATTTAGTATTCTTTGTGTTCCTTGTGTTCATGCACCTTCAAAGACACAAGGAAAAGTATAAAAAACTCTTAAATCAAAGTTACCCAAACTAAACAAGATGCTAAACAATCAATCCCCGGCAACGACGCCATAAAACTTGTTGAATGCAAAATACAATAATAGTCTTATGCTTAAAACCGCAAGTATACAGGTCGTACTTGTAATTGAAAGCAGATATCAATCCAACGAGAATTGTGCTTAGGCACCACTTAACTCAGATTATTCTTTGTTTAAGAAATCATTTCAATCGAATTTTAAAATGATAAGTAAAATATAGACAAACTTAAAGTAACAGGGAACAATGAAACCCAAACTAAAGTTGTAAACTAAGACTTGGAGAAAGTCAAGATCAAACATTAGGACTAGTCATTATCCCTATTTGCTCCCTTCTGATTAATTGATTCAATTTCTGCTTGGCCTAAGATTTCCTAAAATTTGAGCTACCCTCTCTCAAGGTGTAACTAAATGTCACTAGTTAAATAAATTAGAATTAACTTTCGGATCTATCGATGTGCAAAGTGTTTCCTAAACATTCAACTAAACATGAAGCTATCCTATAGGCAGTGTATTGATCTATTGAAATCTCTTTCTAATAAATCAATAACTTGTTATTTATAGGTCTATTGATCGTCAACTCTCGTTGTATAATTAACACAAATTACCAAGCTCACTCTCTCAATTTATTGCAAGGTTTAAGCACAATAAATAACACAAACATATATATCATTAAATCAATAACCAAAGGTTCACAAATAGTTCAACAACAAAACCTAAAAATTGTTTTAGCCAATCATAATATCCATAACATTCCCAACAGTCAAATAATCCATAATGAACATGCTAAAAGAGAAAGAAATTGAAATAAGACTGGACAGGGTAGCTCCTCCTCTTCTTTGTCCAATTTGGAAAATCTGGATCACGAGGTGCTCCTTGCCTAATCAGGAATGAAACTTTAAATCTCCCCTATCTATAGGCTTCTTAATATATCCTTTAGCTTCAGGAAGCAAGTTTTATGACCTTCTGGTAGCTCTCGGGATTCTATGTCATATAAAGTCACGAAAACCTAAAAATACATAAAACTCGGGTGTCTCTTCGACTTCTATTTCCCACGATCTTGAGAATTATACTTGTGCTTCCCACGATCGTGGGTTAACTTAACAGAATCTTTCTCCATAAATTTCCCACGATCGTGGAAAACATGCCCTTTTCCATGATCGTGGTTCTTGTTTTTCAACAACTCCACTTCTCTTCTCTTCTTTTGGTCCCTAGTTCAATCACAAAGGTGCCCACCCTCTATTCTTACACCAAAATGATCAATTCCTACCCTAAAACAATATCAAACACAAAAGAACAACCACTATGATCAAACTAAACAAAAACACAAAAAACAAGTCTTAAAACATAATAATACTAACCTATCATGCAAGAAACACATACCAAATACTTTGAAAAACACATACTAATGCCCAACTATCAGTATTTATAAAGAAAAAGAGGCTTTCAAGAACTATATGGAAGTTGAAATAAACCAGTACTCCTTGATAAAATAAAAGGCTAAAGCTATTAAAATGAATGAAGGAGATAGGAATATGAAATATTTCCATAGTATGATCCTCAAATAAGGAATTCAAATATGACAATATCTATGAGAAGGAAGCATGGTAGCTTGGTTTGCTCACATCTAGATCTTGAAAATGAGGCATATAAGTTTTTTAAGAAATCTATTAGCACTAAGGCACAAAGTATATCAACTATTGAAGCTCTTTGGTCTTTTTTGGATCACCAATTCATGAATGAAAAACTAAATATAATGGAAGCTTCAGTTAAAGAAAAGGAAATTATGAGCATTGTCTTTGAAATGAATCTGGATAAAGCTCTAGCTCCAAATGGTTAGAATGGTAGGTTCTACCAAAATGCTTATCCATTCCTCAAAGACTCAGTGGTGGACATTGTGAAGGCAGTGGAAAAATGATCTTAAAGATCAACAAAACCTTTGTATGCTTAGAACCTAAGAACCAAACCCTTATGTCCCTAAGTGAATTTATATCAATTACATATTGTAATTTCCTTTATAAAATGATAGATAAAATTCTGGCTTAGAGACTCTAAAAGGTGTTAGGGGATAAACAACATATTGCTGGCACAAGAATTATTGAAAGGGTATTTAAGAAAGAAAAACCCTAAAAATTATGCAATGAAGATATACTTTACAAAAGTTTATGACTCTATTAGCAAGAAATTCCTTTAGCAGTTTCTGATTGTGTTTAGTTTCCCTAGAAATTTTAAATCTAGATCATAGAATATGTTTCCACTACCTCCTTTTGTTTAATTGTTAATGGAGAAACCTTCAATTTATTTAGAGGAAGAAGAGGACTAAGACAAGGGGATCCAATCTCCCTTTATTTGTTTATGCTTTGCATGGAAGCTCTAACGTACCTGATCAAGTTCAATAAAAAAGGATAGGAAATTCAAGTACCATAGTAAATTCAAGAATGTAGCACCTCACTCTCGTAAGACACGTACCCGACATCATGAGTGATATCCGAGTTCGTGCCCCGCGAGAGTGGCATGCTAGAGCACTTAATTAGTTAAAACTTAGTACATTTTTTTAAACCACAACACAGTAAGTGGAAATCTGTAATCAATTCGAGCTCACTTTATTTCAGAAATATTTTTTAATTCATTAGAATTTCGTTGATCACTAAGGCCCATTCCAGAAACAAAACACTCACAATTATAATGTTCGTGAAATACAACTCAATACGAAAATAAAGAAATACAATGCAGACGCGAACTGATCTCGACCTCTATCTCTCACTTATATGCAGTAAGTATACTCTTGTTGCCTAATAGGGTATTATTCTTATCCTAAAAAATATTTGCAAATTAGAGTCTTGCGAACTCAATGAGTGACCATCATCGATAGCTCACCCAGTCACATAACACATAATTCACATTCACAACATTTCACATTTCATATTCAATTTGTTACTTTGTTGTGACCGAGTGTCTAAACTGTCCCGTATCTATTGGATACCGGGCTCATTACTAACTGTCCTATATCCGATAGGGATAGGGCTCATTTTACATAGTGAGCCTTAGGCTCTTAATCACTTTCTGAGCTTGAGGCTCATTTCACACTTTAAGATTTAAGCTCTGATCGTTAGCTACTTTGGTCACAACTGCCATTATATTACTTTAAGCTTTAAGCTCTGATCGTTAGCTACTTTGGTCACAACTGCCATTATATTTTATGCATTCATAAAATGGAATGCATTAATCACATTTGCATGTTCCTATAATCACATTCCCATATCATCAGACTTTAGTCTGACATTCAACATTAAAGTTGAGAATCACATTTTCACTTACATGCAAATGCACCTTTAGAACACATTTAACAATCAAATTATGTACAATTAGTTCATCTCATTCATATACAAGCAGCACTTCAATATCTCAATCAAGCATCACAATCATCGGACCTTCTGTCCGGAAACCAACACAATCAATCACATTCATATATTCAGTCCATAGTCAATCAATACAAAATTTCAAAATAGAACAAAAAATGAAATGAGAGCATCTCGGTCTACTCACAGTACATTCCAGATTAGCATTTTCTTCCAAATTCTGGAAACGCCTGAATGCGGACTTTTAACCCGCACAACCCATTTATGCAATACACACATGGCACACACATTAATAATTTTGCACAATTATAAGTATTCATTTATGCACTTGTGTGTATATGAAATATGTAAGGTGTATGTTTATGACAATCACGGGTATATTATCAAATTTCACACTTTATCACATTATCATTTTTTCCGCATCAATTGCTTTCATAATAACTCATTTCTCATTCATTTCCATTAGATACACTTTACTTCTCTTTTTGAATCATAAATTTAATCATATGGACCACATCATCTCCATTAAACACAAGTCTTTGGTACTTTAATGCCAAAAATTCACTCATTAATGTTATTCCATCATTACATGATCACACATCATCAAAACTCTCATTTCTTCTTATAAATTCTGCAAAATTTCAGACCTTTAGTTCTAATGTCCACATTTAATTATAAAGTGAAAATGAGGTAATTTGGTCATACTCTCTTTTGGAAAAGTGTTCCTCTATGTCTTATGTCTCCATTTCCACAAAAATCAGTCAATTCGGTTTAGTAATTTGGAAGATATGCCTCAAACATTATCGGGTTGTTCATGTCCAAAAATAGTGTACTATGCATAACTTTCATCCAGAAATTCAATACATTATAGACTGAATCCAAATTCGACTTCTTCATATGATTTGTAGCCTATATCTCTAGTTTACTTAAAATTAAAAATCATCCCATTTGGAATCCTATAGATCTAGATACAATCAAAACACTGAAGGGTGTTCAGTAAGAAAATCCTATTTCACGGTTCGAACAGATTCCACATTTTGATTTGATCCAAGTTTTTCAATTCGATCTATAATGCTACAAATTTTTGTAAAAAGGTAAAAAAAAAATGTGTTAGGAATCTATTGGTTCAAGAATCAAGTCATTTGAAGGTCTAGAGAAGAAGTTATGGTCAAAAGAAGGAAGGTTGTTCAATAAAATTGAAAATCCCAAATAAACGATCGTGCTTAAGCACAACGGTGTGAATTCCTCTTCATAAGCACGATGGTGCATTTTCACTTTACACAAAAGTCACCATCGTGCTTATGCACGACGGTTCATTTTCCTTTTAATCATAAAAGTCACCATCGTGCTTATGCACGACGGTGCATTCTTGACCGAATCTTAACTTCAATGGAAAGCTAAAAGAATGATATACAACTTTCATGAAGACTATTTTATCAAAATCTTTGTAGATCAATACAGTTTAATCAAGGAAGTTTAGATCAAACTTTTGCCTTTCTTTATCTTTTCTTTTCAAAATAGACCTTCGGGTCCATCTTTCATGATCATTTTGACAATGAAAATGAAGGATTTAGGCCAAACATTCTTCTATTGTTTCTTTATGTCTTAATTTTCAAATGAAACCAATTGCATGCAATTTTGTTCGATAATCTTGAAGTTATGCTAAAACCACTACATACTGTTCCAAACCACAACAGAATCCACAAACTCAACTTCAAGCTAAATTATGAACCCTTAGAGACAGAATTCAATTTTGATTTCTTCATGAAAAATATAGTCATTTGTCTCTAGTTTAATTTGAACTTAAAATCATCCAATTTAGAAATCTACATATTAAGATATGGCTAAAATACAAGTTCATGTTCAGTAGAAACTGTTGGACTTATGAAGGTTGACAAATTAAATCCTTATATGTTTTGATAATAATAAAACTTAAAGAATTGGTTAAGAAATAATTTTAGGTATTTGGATTAAAATGGTGGTACACTCGTCGACTAATGATGGCACAAGTTGACTATTATGTTGTTGATGATTTT
>JANZLC010065365.1:0-13488 GCA_026413385.1 Erythroxylum gracilipes
GACCTCCCATTCTTAGATGGAGACCTAAATCCTCCAAGTATTTACTATATAAGTGCACTATTTCTTCATGAGGCAGGTACGACGTTAGAACCCTGATATTCTCTATTGATCGTTATTAAAACCCTCACCAAAAAGACTGACTTGAGCGTCGGAGGGGCTTGCTAGCAATCAACCCCCGTCATGCCTTCTATTGTTTTACAGGTACTCTTTAAATAAAGCCAATTAGACTCATGGATCCAAATAACAGCGCTCAGCCCCATCAAAATCAGGCAGAACCACACTTTGATACAGTGCCTCAATGGTTTAAGATTACCACTCAATCAAGATTGGTTAATTTAGACCCTCCCCTTTATAACCTTCCATTGAAAAGACACGAAGCAGTAATAAGCTTTGGCACACGTAACCTATAAACTGCAACTAGGTTGGCGTGAAGTAGCATTTTTATTAATGGACAGCTACGAGAAAGGAAGCCTGAGGAGGGGAAAAAAACGATGGAAGTCATTGGAGAATCTTGCTTAAGTCATTGGAGAATCTTGCTTTATATAGTCGTATTCTTGTGTATGTTTTTACAGAGTGTCTCCACGAAAGAATTTTAGATTCACTCATCAAGTCGATCAAGTGATCAACAAATTTTTAAACTTGTTATTAGTTATGGAATTTATGGGGTATGTCCTCGAATGCTTTACGTGCATTAGCTAAATCACCAAACCTTGCATACATATCCACCAAAGCATTCCCTATGTACAAGTCAGATACATAACCAAAGTGCCTCAGTCCTCTCTAGACAATCAAATATGTTCATGAATATGAATAATACGATAAAAGCAAATTTGAGGAGGGAGAGAGTACCTTAATGTGGCCTTAGTACTATGTGTGAAATGAAAGCGATCTAGAAGGGGGGTTGAATAGATCGTCTAAAATTTTTCACAAAGTTCTACAAAAAAACACGGAATTAATACACACGAAACAATCAAATAAATTAAATAAAGAGAATAGGGAAGAAAAGCAAACACTGTTTTTATAAAGGTTCGGTACTAAGACCTACGTCCTCTACCTAAGCTCCCACTTAGGATTTTGTCAAACACTTTATTGCACACTTTTTAGTTTAGTGTGAACTCTTCAATACACCATTTGATTTCCGGCTCAAGCTAACCTCACAATTGATCTGTATTACCAGCACAAATCTTACCACAAGAGTGATTCCCCTCTAATCACTCTACTCACAAAAACAATAATTGAAGTATGAAATATAACTCAGTACAGCTTGAGTAAACTTGAATGAATAAAGAGCAATTTAGAGCTATCAAATGATAATGATTATCAGTATGCTTTTTCAAAATACTGCACTTTCGATCCTTTGATATTTCTCCTTTTATTTGCAGGCTTCCAGATGAAATATAGACGATGTAGATCTTTTGTAGTTGTTGTTGATTGCTCCTAATGTTGTAAGATTATTTTTGTACCGTTTGATATCAATTGACTTAGTCAGAATAAGATCAGCTATACTGATAGTCGACTGGTCGAGATGTGTAAGTCGACTGGAACCAGCGTTTTTATTAACAATTTCATCTTCGCTCCACGATCAGTCGACTAGGGTGATGTTAGTCGACTGGTTCAGCTATCCAACTTACAGTTCTATTGTTTTCAGTCGACTTGCAATATTCCGATCGACTTGATTAAGCCTCACTTGACATATATGTTAATTTTCAGTCAACTTGTAATGTTCTGGTCGACTTGATTAAGCTCCACTTAACAGATAAGTAAATTCTCAATCGACTAGCAATGTTCTGGTCGACTTGGACTGGCTCCAACAGATAGATTAACAAGATCTTCAATCTTTTGATTTGTTGAGATAGTGAATTCTTCATCTATAATCTTCATGTTTGAATATCTCAATTACATTGAAGATAATATCCATCTTGATTTCACGACGCTTTATCTCTTGAACATTTAAGATTAATGTATTCTTAATATGAACGTTGTCTATCTCTTATATCATTAGAGATTGTCACTTGTTATGCATTGAACCTTTAATTGAATAACAGGCCAAAATTCCTGAAATAATTTCTTAACCGATTCTATACATTTTATTATTATCAAAATATAAAGGGATTTTATTTATCAACTATCATTGGTCCATCATGAACATATCCTTAATTTCAGAAAATTCAGAACACAAACAAAATATTGAGCTTACCTCAATAACAACAAAAGCTTCTTCCGTTTCTTTCAGCCTCACAAGTAATTCTGCAAATTTGTTTTTAAAATTTTTTGGTTAGCCTCACAATATAAGATACCAATAAAAGCTTTGCAGACTTTGTAAATTATCAATAGACTCTTAAATTTGTTTATTCGGCATAAACTAAAATGTGAGTCATCTTATGCTAAACTGGCCAAGCCTAAAGGAAACATCCTTATTACTTTTTGGATATCGAATTGATTAGTTGGAAAAGTTGAATGAGAGACAACTTTGGCAGGAGTAATAATGTTTACAATTTACAATTTGACATTACATAAAACAACACAGGCTGTTTGCATGAAGTCTGCGTTGTTGACGTAGACAACGCAGACGTCATCTGCGTCTGCGTTGTGGACGCAGAAATATTAAATTTTAACACAAAAAAAATACATAGAAGAAGAACCAACCTGAGAAGATGAGAGGGATAGGTGAGCAGAAGAAACAAAACAAAGAGTCAGCTAATGGTTTACGTAAGACCCAGAGGAGAACAGACGCTATTTGTTCACGTAAGTGACGGAAACTAATATAAAAAACAGCTTCCCGAAAAAGCTATAATTTGGGCTTTTCTGAAAAGCTCTAAATTTTAGCTTTTGAAAAAGTTGTATTTTGGTTTTTTCAAAAGCTATTTTTACTTGAAAGGTGCTTTTGAAGTTTGCAGCCAAACACTCATTTTTCCTGAAAATAGCTTTTGCGGTGGAAAAAAGTGCTTTTGGAGTCTCCAAAAGCTGAACCAAGTTAGTGTTACAAAAGACCATAAGTGAATACCCTTCTAATACAGTTCAAATCTTACTACAACCTTTTACAAAGTATATTGAAGAATGTTGAGGATTAAATTCTCCAAGATGAGGCCAGAATAGGATTTAATTTTTAGCTATATCCCTAAGTAAAATCAACTCCCTTAACCATTAGAAACTTCTGATATGAATAAATTAGAATCCAACCAAAATTGACTCAGCTTTCAACATAATATAAAGAGAGGGGGAAAACATATTTTTAATCTTAATATTTATGTTAAAATATAGGTAAGTTCATAATTATTCTCATTTAGAGTAATTCTTTGATGGGGATTGGAAATGAACCAACTCAAGTATGTTTAAGAATTAACAAAACAATAGTCTTAAACTAATCATACATGAAAAGCCAAGTGAAACTTGTAATTTTTGTGAAGCGACACAAAATCTATTAGTAAATGGAAACCAATAAGACATGGTTGAATATATTAGGGAGTTGTTATCACATGGTGGAATCATTCGTAGAGATGGCAATAAGACCTAGGCCTCGAATTAGGTTCAGGTTCAAGTTGTCCAAGCCTGACTCTACCCAAAGCCTGATAAGTAATAGTAAAACGACATCATTTGGACATTTTAATTTTAAAAATAATTTAGGTTGGGTTGAGTCGAGTCGGGCTACCTTAAATCAATTGGGCTTAAACTTGGGTCTACTGCCTCAAGCCTCGAGCTAGGCTCATGCCCTTGCAACAAGGATCAGCCCAGGCTCAGGTTTAGGCCCAATCCTACCCATGGCGAGCCCGCCTAGGCCTAAGCCATCCCTATTCATTCTCCATCCTAATTGGTGATTTGTTCATTGGGCTCAGCCCAACCCATGGTCATCATTAATCATTCATCACCCTAATTTGTGTTCTATTTGATGGTAATAATAGTTATCAGTGATATGCAGATAGTGGTTAGTGGCTATAAAGTGGATGAATAGAGTTTGTTTAAGAGTCAACATGGTTTTCTTATGATGAAGACAAAGATTGGCTAGGCATAAAGTTTATTATGATTTAATATGATTAATTACTATTAATTAATGTTTATTAAAACTAATAAAATTAAACATAATTAATTTAATAATAATTAAAATTTAATTAAAATAAGTCCTATAATGCTAAACAAAATTCACTTATCATTATAAAATTTATATAGAGAATCAAAATAAAAAAATAAGTTATCACATCATCGCTAATAGAATACGTATTTAACGAAAACATAACCTTATTAGCAAGTTTGTTAATTTAAAACAACAACAACAATACCAATGAGAGTCCTGCTAAAATGTGGGAGCTAGAGAGGTCCAGTTGTATACAGCCTTATCCCTACCTAGTAAAGATGTTGTTTCCAATAAATCCACATGTAATGCAAAATAATGATACTACAAAAATATAAATAAATGTGTATAAATATAAATATACAAATATCGTACATATAGAACCTAGAAAGGTTAACAATAATAGATAAAATAATTAAATTATTATACAAACTAGAAAAAGAAAAGTACAATAGTAAATTAAATAAGCCATGTCAAGAACGTAATTAGGCTAAGTAAAAAAGCTATATAAACTAAATAACTAAGAGATAAGTACTATGTATAAAAAAAGTATAAAACGAAAAAATATAAGGAGATGTATAAAATACCTAAGAGAACTAGAACGACCTCTCTATAAGAGATCCTTTATTCGTATCCTAATATGCCAAAGTTTTCCATTTTGGGCCATATTCTCATTAAGTTCCAACAAAATCATACCATTATTAATCACTTCCCTCTAATTCTTCTTAGGCCTTCCCTTTTCCCTTTTACAGTCTCTAAGTAATATCTGTTAGAGAATTGCTCTAAAGGCAATCTCCTTTAGTACTTATTGTACAAATCATTTTATGATTAATAAAGACTTTTTTCATTATTTCGATGTTCAGATGTTTATGGATTTGATGTTGATCTATCGATTTAATGAAGTCTTTGATACAAAACATAGCATGAAGGAAATCATGATGAGAACATGATAATGAGATTCCTATCATGTGTAATAATGTTAGTATCTAAACTTTCCCTAGTTATAGGGTTAATGAGATGAGATATCATTAATCCGGATAGACTAGCACATGTTATACTCCTTGATTAGCTCAAGCAGTAGATCTCATAAGTAGTACACATGAGTTGTTTAGAGTTAACATGTGGATGCTTACTAAGGGTAGTAAGTACATTGGATTGACCTACTATAAGACAATCATATGGATATTCTATTTCAATATCAATGATAGTCTCATCATAGCAATGGTGCAAGTATCCTTTGACTTGAGGTGCTCAAGGATATCTCAGATATTGATCCTATTCTTTGGCTCCATTCATCGGTGCCTTTCAGGGGTTACTCATAAGGTGGTGATTGGGTACAACTTAAGGTATTCAGAGCTAATTGAGCAGTCAATAAAGGATTCACCACTCCTAATAGAAGGAGATGATACCCACATCCTCTTGTTGGGGTACTCAGGAGTCTCTAGCTAGAGCAAATATGTGTCATGAAGAGAGTCTTCAATGATACATAGAGTAATAAGATCCTTAAGACAAGATCTAATATCACTTAGACTAGAAGTGACGTAGTCAGTCTAGTGAGAGTTGACACTTTGCCATACTCTGAACCAAGTGGTGTTTAGATGGTGAAAGGACTACTTGCATGGCAATATTATGTATGGAAGGGTTCGTAGTCAAACCACTAACTTTCTAGTCAATTGGGGTTATGACGTGTTGCTAGAGAATCCCTATTGACTTACTTGAATTAAATGTTAATTCAAATGACCAACATAACCGGGAACCTAATGGGTCACACACATAGGAGATCCGAAAGATGAGTAAAATGGTCTTAAATGGGGATTCAAGATATGAAAGAGTGTTTTAGTATTGTATCGTGATGTGATCATGGTAGAAAATGTTGCATGGAATGGATTAGAAACAAGTGTTATTGGCTACCAATTTAGCCATTAACTTCCCAAACTTTCATTAATGCATGCTATTTATGGTCATTAACTTCCCAAACTTTCATTAATGCAGGTTATTCATGGCCATTAACTTCCCATAACTTCCATTAATGCATGCTATTCATGACCATTAACTTCCCATAACTCTCCATTAGTGATATGGGTTCTGGAAGGCCAAATGGTGCAAAAAATAGAGATGATTTTCATGTATCTTGTGTAAGGCACGAGTGAAAGAAAGGTTCTTTCTTACACACACACTCTTTTCTCTCTAACTCTCACAAGAGTTCTTATCTTTACTAACACAAAGAAAGAATTATAGCTATCTCCTAGTGAGGTTTCATCCTTCTATCTTCGTGTGGACTTTCATTAGAGGCGTTCTATGTTGATCATTGTGGTTTACGACAACCCAACGTGGAAGAAGATGATCGAAAATGTATGTAAACTTCTTACATTTCATGTTTTTTTGTCTTCTATATCTATATGCATAAGTAGATCTGGTTTTTGAGGTTCCGGTTTATTTTCTGCTATGTATATTTGATATATATTATATATGAGATGCATGATTGGAACTTTACACTATCTTCTCAAATCTTCTCACTAGAGTGTCAGGGTGTCTCCTTTTAACATGTCTGAACCACCTAAGTCTCGTCCCTCTCAATTTTTCATTAGTACTAGCCACCTTTAATTTGTCTCTTAATATTACATTGTTAACCCTATCTCTTTTAGTAAGGTTACATATCCAACAAAGCATTCTCATCTCCGCCATCATTAGCTTATGAATATGCACTTGTTTGATGGGCTAATACTCAACCTTGTATACCAGATTGGTATACCTCCCAGGACTTCTCTTCTTCCTCCATCCCTTAATTATAAGATCTAAAACTAATGGTCTATATTGATTTGAGAACCAAGCTTTTAGTATCACCTTGCAATCCTTACACATAGGTTGATTACTCTGCCTTATAAGAAAGTAGTCAATTTAAGTTTTTTTGTGAATATTTTCTTAAAAATCACCAAGTGTTCCTCATTCTTCATGAAAAAAGAATTGGTTATCATTAACTTGAACACTACCACCAGGTCCAGTAAAGCAATCTCACTATCATTCCTATCACTATAATCGAAACCCCCCAGAGTCTGTGGATAGTCGTATAACATTGCACTTATCTGACCATTAAAATCTCCTCCTAGAATAACTTTCTTGTCAGGGGGATCTACTAAATCACTTCATCTAACTCTTCATAGAATTGGCATTTAAAATTTTCATCCAAACCTACTTGAGTTACATAAGCTCACATCATATTAAGAACAACACCTCTCACCACAATGTTTTTTAATATAATCATATCATTAGTCCACTTTACCCCCACAATATGATTATAAGTTCCTTAACAACTAAGATACCTACCTCATTTTGTCATATCGAAAAACGAGTACCAAAGTTTAAACCCATTAATCTCTTTCACTTTATCCCCCATCCACTTTGCCTCCTGGATGCACGCTATATGAATATTATATTTGTCTAAACCCTCCACTAATTCCAAAGATTCCCTGTAAGGGTCTTGATGTTCTAAGAACCTATCCTTAGTCGGTTGACAACTTTCTTTCTCTTAAACACAAAACTCACCAAAAGACAAGCCTTTGCTCTTTAATCAATAGACAAAGCCACCACTCCTATACTAATGCCCACCACGAGCTAAAAAAATGAGTCCCATAAGTCCCTAACTACTTTGATAAAACTCCGGAGAGGAAAGTAATCACGAAAAATAACAACAATATTTATAATATGTCTAAGAATAAGATTCAACCCTATCAACCATATCTATTCTAGGAATGGTGAATATTGTAATAGGAACATAAGGAATACTAATGACACACCTAAGAAAGAATGATTATAGTCATTCCAGTTAACCCATATAAGGAAATATTATATTAGTTAAAAATAGAAATCAAATAAGCCCTACCAATATAACACTAGAAAAAACTAGCAAAAATAAAAAGGAAGACAAAAAGTAATCAATATTTATATAGGAAATTGAAGCATGTAACAACTAGTTGGACACAACACAATATACTAAGCTATAAAAAAAACCTAGATCACCAAAAGGAAT
Organism: Erythroxylum gracilipes; assembly: GCA_026413385.1. Lineage (NCBI taxonomy): Eukaryota > Viridiplantae > Streptophyta > Magnoliopsida > Malpighiales > Erythroxylaceae > Erythroxylum > Erythroxylum gracilipes. Next base: position 8,094 of record JANZLC010065365.1, read on the forward strand.
ACATCCAAAGTTATTATACTAATAAGTCACACAATTGACAAGAGAACTATACAATCCTCAAAGATGAGAAACTCACCTTAGCCAAAATATTATTTCTTTTTTTATTTTTTCTTTCCACTTACCTTAGATCTGTTGTTACTACAACTCTTTCGTAAAACAGAACCTGATACGTGAAGTGGAAAGAGAAACAGAGATCCATAGTGGAAAGCTCGATCCTTGAAAATGTGAAGCTCTACTTCAAAACCTATGAAATTCAAGCCAAAAAAATCCAAATCTCTAATGGAAAAGATATTTTTGTTGAATTTATTATACCAGTTGTAGCTAAAACTCCAAAGACCTAAAACTAAAATGAAGTTTACGGGATCATTCTATAAGAAACCAATTGATATTACACAACAATACCCCCAAAACTAAGGCAACAAAGAAGATGACAACCCCAAAAAACACTTTTGGGAGGTGCCCTTTTCCTAATTCTGTCCTCAAATGGAGTTCATATAAATAGAAAAGGGTATAAGAAAAAAATCTTCTTTCTTGTTTCAAGTTATAAACCAAAAAAATGGGTTTTGTTTCTCTCTAGAAATCAAACATAAAATGTATAAACAACAAAGAAATAGGGAACCAGTAGTTCAACAAACTATCATATATTTAAGAATCTGAAGAAGAAAATAAGGAAAAAGGACGTCGACTAGGCACAACCCAAACTAAGAACAATAACCCAAAACATTGCGGCAACCTTTGGGTAAAAAACAAGAGCTTCAAGGAAGCTCCTCCATTGGAGGATGGTTTTGATAGAGAAAAGGGGGATGGGGACATTATGCAAAATAGTAAGATTTAACTTATATTTTTGTGTAAACATTAAATTTAAAAATATATTTTTTAATTGTAAAGGTAAGTTTCCTATTTTGATTTAGGTTTTGAAATTAATATGTACCTTGCATAAGAGAATTCGCAAGGAATGAGAAAACTAAAGATTTAAGGTAGTAATTATAACAGTAGTAGAAGAATGACATCACATAATTAATGATGCAGGCATTATGCATTACTTTAGGGTCCACCCATGTTATCGTACACCATTTTTAGCTTAAGAGTGTTAAATTAATTATAACCTGAAGTACAAGGAAAAGCTAGTTTAAGCTCCACAATTTTTTTTCATTAAATGGTATCTTCCACTTTCGAACATCCTTCTTAGTCAAAGATGTTCCCTTTCATCCTTGTCCCACTTGTTATTTTCTTAATTTCTATATTAATTTACTCCTCTTCATCAGTATGACTTTCTTAAGTATCCATTTCTTCCCTCCTTTTTTATAAGTATATAAAGGGTTGAATCATTCATCTAATTTTGAAGATTGTGAGAACTAAGGTAAAAACAAGTTTTTTACCAATACCAAAGTATATAATCTAACCATCCTTGCATACTTACTATTAACGAAAGGTACAATTCTCATCAAAATCTTCTTTTTATTTTTTAGATTCCTTTTCATAGGACAATCTTTCTCATATCATTAGCGCCCTTCCTTTCAACACTAATGACTATGAGAAAATGGTCCTCTTTACTATTCTGGTAAAGGGAGCTAATAAAGAGTCCTCAAGTTTGAATTCCATCTCTTAATTGAAAGAAAAAGGTAAGGGAATCACTTCAAATTCAAACAAAAATAAGAAAACATCCAAGAAAGAGAAGTCTTATCAAGGGGTCTGAAAGAGACTATAGGGAAAGTTTACAAAAGAGATTAGAGACTCAAAAAGAAATGGCGTTAAGGATTCAAATTCTACATGATTTTTTATGGTTGTGTTCAATTTTACTACAAATGGTTAGAACGTCATTATAGGAGATTAAGTATAAGTGTGAAGATGGTTATTTTCCAATGGTGACAATCAGTAAAAGGCATCTTATGAGAAGGAAGACATTGATGAGCAATAGAAGTAAATGAAAGGACATAAAGGGTAGTAATATTGGAAAATATGATGGTGTTAGAGGGTTTAGAAGAATAATATTTAAATGAACTGATAAATGTTTAATAGACCATATTTAATCCCATATTCAGTGCATTTTGCCTATTTATTTGAGAGTTTTTATTATTTTTGCATTGATTCATTTTTATTATATCTTATTTAGATTAAAAGGAATCAATTCGGACAAGTTTGGGGGGATTTGGAACTATTTTGATTAAGTTATATAAAAAATCAAAATACATATGATCTCTAAACACGCCTGTGTCTATACCAACACTCCCATGTTGACATGTTTTATGCAAAATATGATGGCTACACAATTCTAGAGAGTTACACAGTCTCTGGACATGCCAGTGTTGTTGGTTTAATTTTATTTTACTAGAGATCATTATCCTATTTATTTAGAAATTTTTCTCTTTTATAAATAATAAGTTTCTTGATTTATTATGAAAGAGATTTGATGTATGCTTATTTAAATATAATTATACACCCATATTGAACATGTTTTGCTTGTTATTCAATAGTTTTGTTGTGTTTTTGGCACTAAATTGGCTCTAAGTGTATTTGTAGCTTATAATAGCCTTTATGGACCAAAAGGAGAAGATTTTGGATGAAATCGTAGCATAGAATGAAGATTTGAAGCAACTAAGGGCCTACACAGCCATGTACACTAATTGTGTAACTTTAGATACATGGTTGTATATATTGCTTATGTGAAATTGAAAATTCCTGTATTTTTGGAGATACACGGTTACTTACATGCCTATATAAGTTGACTTTGTATAACCCAAAAACCCTAGTTTTATTATAAAAGGACGTGAGCGGAGGCAAAACAAAGAGAGCCAAGTTATTAAGTAATTTTGATATGTAAGACACCCATAGAGGCAATAGTTCGGATTAAGATAACGTCAAGAGATCTGATAGAAAGCTATATCTAATCCAAACTTGTGAGAAGATTCAATAGAAGAGAAAAGGAGATTTAGAATTATGATTTCTTTTTTCTATTAGTTTTTCTACATTTTTATCTTTGATTTTGTTTTCTGTGGGTAAGAACTAACTTGTTTAGTATTTAGGTGTGATGAACCCTAAGTGGAAATAACAATAGGACTTGATCTTTTATTCAATGTAATTATATTGATCGATTTATTATGATTCAATTATGTGATTTATTCTTGTTTTAATATATCCAGAATATTACTGCACAATTTGATTTCACATGATTGAGATTGATAAATCCTTGTGTATGAATAGATCTACCATAATTAGAAGGAGTTGTATACAAACTTATAAATAGACCAACATAAATCCTTTATATTAGGGTCAAACCTAATAGCGAAATTCGCAAATCCATAAAGGAATTCCTCTGTCTTCAGCTTGGTATTATTTTCGATTTTTGTTTATTTGTTCAGTTTAATTTTTAATTAAAATCTAAAATTTGATCCATAAGGTAGATAATAAAAAAAGGTTAACTACTAGTACTTATTGATAGGCCCTTATCATGTAATGACTAGGTAACCTGCCCGGCACTCCACAGTGGCTCTTTAGTCGATATCTGAGTTGGCTAGAAAGTTCCCGTGAAGCTAAGCCTATTGCCCTTGTTAAGGAAAAGCTTTAATTCACAATAAGAAATATAAACAGTGGATTTTTGTTTTTCAGTTTATTAGAAATTTCGACAATACAACGGATGTATTTTGACATCCCAAAAATTTAAAAGTCCCTATAAAAGTTCAAAACACTTTTATTATCACATCAATTTCTGAACTCCAAAATTGTGGACTTCAAATCCACTCACATGTAGTCGCAAATAGTTACATTAATAAACTTTGAAAAGCTAAAACAACGTCATGCAATCTATTTAAAATCCTTTATACACATCCATTCTTTATGCAAATGTACTTTCGAAAACATGTTCAAAGATATGCAATAGTTCTCAAAAATTTGTACAAGGCAAAATAAAAATTCCTACATAGCAGCACTTTATGAAGTTGACCACTAGCAAGGTGGAGTCCCTGTTACTAAAGCCCCTGAGAGTGCACCTGGGAGGTTTTATTTAAAAACAGAAAATAAAGGGTAAGTTAAACAAGCTCAGTGAATATTATTGATTTCCAATAAAAACATTTATACAATTATTAACATCCATAAAAGAAAACAATTTGTTTTCTTTTCAAGTAATAACCAATGTTCTTACAAAACACATTCTTTTCTTTTCATAAGATTAATGCATATGTAAAACAAAACATATAAATTTTTCTGAGATTAAGTTCCACTTTTCTTGTGAAGCATATAGAGATGGTAATTAATACTTTCATGAACTTTCTTTTTAAAATATAGCCTATCACTAATTTTCTTTGCCATATGGTACCCTTAGGTGTAAGGCCACGGAGCTAGTTCTGCATCGCTTACCTGTGCCTGGTCAACCACTATATACTGATTGTTATAAAGCTGGTTCTACATCGCTTACCCATAACAATGCTAACACTATATATAAATTAGTGGTTACAAAGCTGGCTCTACATGGCTTACCCATAACAGTGCTAGCACAATATATACTGCACACGTGAAAAGGGCGACCCATTGGACATACTGACAGACACAACACTGCCCATGTTAGTGACAAATGCCCCTAACCACTGTCATACACGTTAGGACGTACTCTGATCGATATAATCGTATGTATAAAGACCTAATGGCATACCATAGGCCAAATCACAATTAATACATAAGTGCACCTCATTTCAATACTAATTCAAAACATATTCAAAATCCATTTCTATGTCAATTTAAAACATATGAAAATTTGAATTCAATGCCAATTCAAAGCATATGTACATCTCATTAGTTTTCAAGTTCATTCAAAGCTTAATTCATTGCTAAATCAAAGAATATATAAACCTCACGAAGATTAACTTTTAAATTCAAGTAGTAGTACCAATGGAATTATTCATAAACATACTTTTCATAGTAAGGTAAAAACCATCTAAACAAATCAATTTACATACACACTCACTGTTTGTTGTTTATCGTAAACCAACCTCACGTGTTCAGTGTTTTTCCTTTATTAGTCCCGGATCTATGGTGACGAGAAAACTTTATTGTCTTACTCAGCTATAAGGGAGACTCCTCCCTGCCAAGTATATCCATAACTTACCACCTTGTTTTACAAATTTTATGACAAAGGGCTTAACCAAAATCTTAGCATTTTGTAAGATTAAAATTATGTTTTCTTTTCATTCAACCATTGAACAACTTCCATGATTTATACATGCTGTCTTCTTTCCATTTAAATAACGTACATAACATATACCTAGTGTTTTCCTTACATTGAACCATTGAACCATATACAACATACATGTTGCCATTAAACATCTATTAAGCCACATATATAGCATCTACATGCTGCCAATTAATACCCATTGAATAACATACATAAGATATGGATATACAT
>JANZLC010065435.1:0-13477 GCA_026413385.1 Erythroxylum gracilipes
ATTTTGCTATTTGTGAAGCAGTTCCACATGCACGAGGTGGTATAACACAAACTAAGCAACTCATCCCAAATCTTTTTGATACGAGTGTAATATGCAGCAATACTACTAGCTCCTAAAGAAATTGACATCAGTTCTTTTTGAAGTTGAAACAATTGAGTTCTATTACCTTGATCAAAACGATTCTCCAACTCAATCCAAAGTTCTCTTGCACTATTACAATACAAAAGACTAAAGCTATATCTTTCTTAACCGAATTCAAGAAGCCAGGAAGTTACCATATCATTCACTCTCTCCCAATTTCTGAAAGATTCAAAATTAACTGAACTAGTTGAATTTTTAAGTTATTGCCCAATATTTCATTTTGAATTACTTATTTATTATGTTAAAATTACTTGATGAGAATTATTTTATTTTTAATATAAATTATTATATATGTATATAATACCACAAACTTTCAAATTAGAAGTATAATTTTATTTTTCTAATTTTAATTTTATTTAAATATTAATATAATAATTAAATTAATTAGAAATTATTAATCGTAAATATATACATATTTGTTCTTTTTAATTTCAATTTCAATTTAAATTAAATTAATTATTATTTAATATAGTATAATACAATATTTTAGTTTATTTTATTTTTATATTAAAACTTATTGATATATTTTAAAATTAGAAATACTTACGTCTTCTTTTCAATTTCAACTTAACTCAGATTAATCATTACTTGATATCTTCTAATTGAACGTATCTCCTTTTGCCACGTAGAGAAATAAGAAACAGGATGATTTTGCCACGTAGAGACATAAGAAACAGGATGATTGTGGATAAAGTGGAGTATGCCTTACCTTAAAATTTGTGGTGTGATGCGAGGAGATTGGTGGACCGTACACGTGGAATTTGTCTTAAAGATATCTTATTACCTAAATGACAACCATTAAACTTTTTGGTGATTAATGACTCGCTGTTATTTCTTTCTGTTTAAAATAAAAGTTTGTTTTAGAGAAATTTTAATTATTCAAAATAAGTGTTGTTCGTGACTTTTCATATATGTTTATGATTTTATTTTAAAAATTATTCTCTAATTTCTCTCATATCTTAATTACACAGATTACACATATTATATTTTCAAAACACTTCAACATGTAATTAATAAAAGTATATCAAACATTTTATTAACTTTCATAATAAGTGTGCATTCCTCTAAAATAACTTTTATTTTAAATCAGTGGGAATATTACATAAAGTATCACTCTTGATCAAATACATTATATATGTGTATATGTATATATATACATACACACATGCATTAATTGCTGCAACAAGAACAAAGGTCCATAGCTTTATCATTTATTAGTGGAGAGTTTATTTTTTAATACACTAATGATAATTTAATAAAATTTTTATTATTTTTATATACGAAATTTAAAAAAGTTCAATAATATGTAGTTTTACTTGTAATTAATAGAGAGGTTGTTTTTGAAACATTTACTAATATGTATATTATTTTTCATATAAAAATGAAACTGTTAAAGGTAAGAAGTAAGTGCATTTTTTTAAATGATAGACTAGCCCGAACCAAATAACTAAAATATTAAAAATGACATCACTTTAATTAAAATTGTATTTGAACAATTAAGTTCATATTAAATTTAAAGTTAAGTATTATTGAAATTAAAAAAACTAATCTTGACCCTATACATTGTTAATTATAAATATATTTTTCTAACTATTATTATCAAAACCTAATAAATATTACCTTTTATAAATAGGTTTATATTTATATAATTCCCCAAAAAAATATTTAGTTCAATCAAGTATTAGAAGAACTATATAAAGTGAAACACAAAATTTAGTTAAGGAAAACATAAATTAAATAAAAATTTAGTACATATTTATTAAAATAAATTGGTAGCATTTGTCCAAAAGAATTTTAATTTTAAAATTTTGATATGTAAATCATATAAAATAATACTTGCAAAAGATACTAACACCCTTTTACAAATATTTTTTGATTATTTGTAATTTACTTTTAAGATTTAATTTTTCCAATAGTCACGTTTTATTAAATAGACATATATTATACATAATGACTTCATTAAAAAAATTTCATAATTCTATTTAAAATTTTGATAAAATTTTATCCAAAAGAAAATGTGTTTTTTTAATCTAAATGCTTAAAATTTATATTCACGTAATCTTAGCAATCAACGCAAGATCTTCTCTTCCCAATTTGGGTGTGCCCTCTATTTCGATACGATTTTAGTCGTCTAATTTTTGTAGGCATCATTTATTAAATGGATAAATTTTTATAAAATAGAGCTAAAATAGAGCAATAAAAACAAGTCATCTGTCCCCCTAATAACCACCCGCCATAAAGCAAGAATATGTAGAAATCCAAGAAAAACGGGTTATGGCGGTTGAGAGAATGAGATGAGTCTGGCCTACTTGTTTTGTCCTGCTTCTCCATCCGATATTCTTAGATCAATCCAAATTCACAAGACAGCATTATATAAGACAAATTTGATTCTCATACGAATGTTGTATTATCTTTGTACAAATAGAAGACATGCTCTTACCTTAACTCGAGTACAATCCAAAATTGAATCAACTTGAATTAGTCGTCCTTTGACTTCGAATTCAATCAACTTCAAACAAAAAACTCGTTGCTTCCCTTTGTAACCATCACTAGAACATGATGCATAAAGAGCAAATCTGATAACTAGCAAATTTACTAATACATGATGTTATAGTTGAATCCTTACTGCTTATGTTTAAAATATCAACCTTGAACACTTATGACCTTATACACGTACCATGCTGACTGATCATGTGCATTAATATATGGAGGAGCTTATAAGTTTGTCTGGCACATCCGATGCCCTAAATTGTGAAGTCTTCTTCTTTATGTGTAGTTCCAAGTTCCACTTTCAATAGTTAACCACTTTATTCATACTGCAGTTCACCAGCAATAGTTATAACCTAAAGCCTTAATATTTATATGCTAGAGGTTGAAGGAATTCTAAAGGATTACTCGTAACACTCAGTTTCGAGTCTTGACTTTGGGATGGCAATAATATCATTTACCAATGGACTCGAGCCTTAATCTTCTTATGGTATTCGATACAGACAAATGATCGTAAAGTTTTGAAGAGGTGCGAAATTAGTACAAATAAACATATGGATGAGGGTATTATCATATTGAGTGAATACGAGAACAAGTGAAGTTTGAGAAAAATAAATATTTTTAAACCAATAAGATAGAAAGTTTAAGGTTTAAAAGTTCAATAATTAGATCGTAATAAAATTAATTAAAAATCAAATAAAATTAAATAATTTAAAATTTTATTAAAAAAGATTTTTCTTAAAGATAATATGAGGAAAGAAATAGTTTTTTTTTCATGTTTTCATAATTTAATTGTTTTATGAGCTAATGAATTATTTACTGTTCTCACGTAAATATAACATTTTAATAATTATATATATCATGATCTAAAATATAATATTTTATATAAATATTTTGCATTTTATAATATATATTATATTATAATATCAGTTTTACATCACACAAAATATTTTTATAAACTTGGTCGAGGAGTTGACCGTTTATTATAGAAAGATAAGAAAAAACATCAAATGAGGCTAAACCATATTCTAACAGATTTTGTTAATCATGACTTGGAACATTTTAAGCATCAATTATCATTTAAGAGGCAGGAGCTTACAGTGCCTCGTGCAAAAATCCTGAAACCCAATATTACTCCATGCAAAATTATTGAGTACTCATCAAATATTTTAAAGATGATTGGAATTTAGATCTTTACCTCATCGAGCACACATCCAATATAAGCAGTGTAATGGCATTTCTTGTAACAATAACCTGTTTTGGGTTCCTCAAACTCTCACAGTAATATTCATCCCGTCCTTCTTCTTCAGTTTGAATCCATTACATTTCATAAAATTATCAGGGTATTAGAGCCTACGTCTGCAACATTATAAAGCGTAGGATTTTTTTCAACCACCCCAGTACACAACTACTACATTTTGAGTTCAGATCCTCTATCCAATATTATAGTGTTTTATTGCGTCCAATAAATCTCAGCTATTTATTTATGTGAGGTCTGCATGAGCCCCGCATGGGTCTCGCAAAATAAATAACTGAGATTCCATGAGATAAAATAAGACAGAGTAAAACTGGACAGATGATCTGATTTCCTACATTTTATCGTACCACAACACCTTCGACGGCATCATCCCAACTTACCAATACGTTTCCTGTTCTTGATCCCAAATCATTCACTCAAGCCAACAAATTTTTTCAATGGCACCAGACCATATTTAATGAGTTCACTACTCTACGTCACAACCACATATGGACCCTTGTTACTCCTCCATCTGATGTGAATCTAGTTGGATGTAAATGGGTGTTTCGTACTAAACAAAATCCTGAATGCATGCTGTAATTTTATACTATAAATTATATTATAAAAAAAGAAGATAAAACATCAAAATGAAGTTAAATGATAACCAATAAATTATGTTAACCATCTAGTTTGATTAACAATAGCCTAGTTCCTCACATAATTGCACTCTCATTTTAATTCATCATCTCTGCAGTTTGTCTTCATTGCTTCTAACCTAAGCCTTTAAAGAATCTCTAATTCACCATCATCTTGCAATTAAATATTCAATTGTAAAGTATAAGTTTTAACAAATAATATGAAATAAAAAACCTCAAGACATTAACCATAAAAATATTTCAAACATAAATTATCATCTAAGAGGTAAGAGTTTAGCTAGTTTATTGAATAAAAATCCTAAAAAACTAACACCACTTTGTGCAAAATTATGACTACTCATAAAAAATATTTATTGTAATATACCTCATCCAGCAGACATCCAATATGAGCAGTGAAGTAGCATTTCTTGCAATAATAAGCAGTATGTTTTGAGTTCCTTAAACTCTCACAAGCATGACAGTAATATTCATCTTGTCTTTCTTTAGTAATCGAATCCATTAAAGTAAGGGGATGGGCGTGGCATACACTCTTAACATTCTTTGGTATTGGAATACACTCAATGTGTAGGTTAATATTACACTCCAAACATCGGTAAAAAGATGCATTGCAATCTTTTTCACACATTTTGCATCTAAACCATTCCTTCGTATAAGTTATATCTTCAGCCATAAAGCAAAAAAGTTTGTGCTGGTGACACTTATGTTGAAGACTAGATGTTAGGTACTTGACACATTTTGTATCAAGTTGAAAATCACCTTCTGCACACTTATAACCAATCTCTGAATGATATGTGCAAGCTTTGCAAGAAACTGCTCTGTCTCTAAAATGCAGGGGATGTTGGATGTGAAAGGGATGCTGAATGTACTTGGGTTTGAGTTCGTTAAAGCAGGATTCATGAAGAAAGAAATTACATGCATAACAGCAATAAGTTGGACCTGAAATTAGCAACCGACATGTTGAGCAATAATCTACATTGAATTTCTCAGGAATAAAGGCAAATCTAAGCTTATGATTGTGGGAGAAATGTGAAAATCCAACTTTACTCCCATTATCATTCAACTTTCGATAATGGCTGCCAGTGAAAGGGATTTCTTGAGCACACATCCTGTCGAGAGAAAAATTACATTCTTCACAGTGGTAACACACGTCATATTCATGGTAGACTTGACATCCATCACATATAAATCTTTTGATAAACTCTCCTCCTCGGATAGAAAGAGGGTGTTTGTGAAGATTGTGTTTTATTTTGAAGGGCAATTTTGCACATTCCTTATGCAAATGAATTTGACAAGTCGAGCATTTATAGCATGGTCTCTTCTCAGACTCTCCACATAGATAGCTGTTTAAGCTAGTTATATCTTCAAAATTGCTCAAAATATGATCACTAAATTTATCCTTAAGCTGCATAAAAGAAAAAAGAGAAATATAAGTTTAAGTTCATTACAATAACATTTTTCATAATTAATATTATTCTTTTTAACATATTTTCTGTCATTTTAATTTTATCAAAAGAGTTCTTGTGCATGATATTAACTATTTATATATATCATTTTTATTTTATTTTATAATCTATAATATTATAAATCAATGCATTGTAATTGATATGAATTTTAAAATTAATATTATTATGTTATATTATAATTTAATAATTGATAAAGTATTAGAACTTGTATATATTTAATTAATTACATCACTTTAATAAAAATTGATATTGTAGAAAATTATTTTAAAACATAGTTCAATACTAAAAAGATAATAATATAAAACAAAATTGATTTATGAAATTGAAAAGAATACCAAATAGATTTGTATCTATGTTATTAATAGTTTAGAGTAAAGTAATAGTTTAATATACTTTTTTGCATTGAATTCACATTTTATTTGTTCAATTTATTATATAAATGACTAGTAAATTTTTGTGCCTATCATACCATCTTAATATGTAGTAGTAGTTTATAGATACTTACCAGGAGTTGCCTCATGCAGCGTGGACTAATTGAAAGATTACACAAGTTAGGGACCTTTTCAAGGTTATTATCTTCTTCGTCATCTTCCTTTGCTAAGTAGTTCTGCTCAATTTCATTTGACTACACAATACAACAAGCAAAAGCAAAAAAGATGATAAAATAGTTGCATAAGACAAGGATCTTAAACAAATTGAAAAAATGAAGAAGTTGAGTTTTACCTCACTTGATAATACACATTCAATGTGAGCTTCGAAAATATGACCCGTACTAACACACTGTTGACATGAATAGGCATGATATCTTGGATTCCTCTTTTCTTCACAAGTATAACAATAATACTGATCTTTAGATTCATCGATCTCATCCTCTGTTAATGGATCCATGAGAGTTAGAGGATGCAAGTGAGAATCATGTTTCACTTCGCTTCGATACTATTTTTTCTAAAGACTCGGTTACATCAGTCTTTAACATTGGTTGATACCAATTAAAAGCATCAATTTAATTATGGACCGTACACGTGAAATTTGTCTTAAAGATATGTTATTACCTAAATGACAACCATTAAAGTGGATTATCCCTTTTACTTTTTGGTGATTAATGACTCTCTTTCCTATTACATAAAGTTTCACTCATGATCAAATACATTCTATATATATATATACATATGACACATGCAGCAATGCTGCAACAAGAGGTTTAGTACGGATAGCTTTATTCAATAATAACTCAATAAAATTTTTAATTTTTTATATGTAAAATTTAGAAAAATCTAATAATATACATTTTTACCTTAAGTCAATTGATGCTTCAATTCATTGAGCATTATTTACGAGCAAATTCCTTGAGTAGCACAACTTGTTATTACAATATACTCTGCTTGTTGAGTTTTTGATTGTGCTAAATATGACTGTTGTAAATTAAAGAGTTTGCGAAATTAATATATCCCTTCGATTCTTTCAATATTAAAAATCAATTTTAGTATTTTAAAATATTAAAAATAAAAATTTAATATTTTAATTAAAGAGTGGCAAATTAGCCTTGTCTAAGGCTGCATAATTTGCTCATTTGTTAGTTTCACAAGGTTATTGTCATATGATCTGACACATTCTTGGTCCCCATTACCGAATGTTTCAGGATGAATAGCTCGAAAGCTCTTTTGGTTGTTGTTCAAGCAAAAGCTGATGGATTAAGAAACCCAGTGGTCTTTGGTGTCATGGCCTTGGTAAGCTGTTGTTGGTTTATGTACTACTGTTAATCGCTTTAATTGTAGTTTAGTGACAAATTATTTAAAGGTATTCTTTATCGTGTACATGTTTAGATGCATGTGATAACGTCCATGGGATAATTATACATTGCAAATGAAATTATAATGAGATTATAACTATCAGATTCATATTGCATTTATGTATTATTCCTAAATGTTCCTAGTCATTGTTCTATTAAGATTGGACATTAATAGAACGTAAAAAGACTAGCACACATTTTGTTTTTCTTATAAAGGAAGTAGTCAATCTCATAGGCTAAAATATAAAGATACTTAAATAAACGTGTGGGTGCTTGATAGATAACAAGTTTACTGAACAGACCTGACATGAGAAATATATTTGGAGCATTACTTCTATGTCTATGAAATTCTTGTTGTGATGATTGTATAAGTGATCATTTGACTTGAAGTTACCAAAGTTATCTTGTATAATGATTGCTATGTTTTGATACTATTTATGATCTATTTAATTTAGTTGGTAGTCATTGGATGTAGCATGCACTATATGGAGGTAGTTGAGTGATCAAGATAAGATCCATCATCCTAAAGTAATTAGGGAGAATGTTTCGTTGTTTTCGATTAGTATTGATTTAGGAAATCCTTGGTCAAGGCATAATGACATTTTGAAAATAGTTTACAAATGTCATTAATTGAATCGATGGTTGATGGCGGAGAACTAATATGATTAGACTCAAAATAGAGTAAACATTAATTCTATGTTCTATATTTAATCGGAACAATGTATGATGAAATGATTGAATTATACAGAAAAATTATGCATGAAAAGGTTAGTCAAAATTACTTTGACATTCCTAAATATTTGGGTAGTCACAATGCGTTGCTAGACGCCAATCTTGAGCTATGATTATAGATCGTTTAATTAGAGAATTAAAGATAAATTAAAATAAATTTTAATTTAATTTTAATTTATCTAATTTAATTATGAATTTAAATTATATTTATAATCATTGCCAACATGTTTGGGAACCTAATGGGATTCACATATAGAATAAGTTGTAGAGAGCAAAGATATTTTAAATCAAGTTATACTTGATTATAAAATTTGAGAAATTTTATGACTAAATATGATATATTTAATAAAAAGGATCAATATGAGATATTAAATCTTATTTGGAAATAATTGGTATTTAATAAGAATTATTTGTAATTTTAATTAAAGTTTAATTGAAATTAGAATTTAATTTCAATTAAATTACTAAAACGTCTAAAGCTTATTATAAATAGGCGTAAGCTCTATCGAGCTAGCACTTCTTGCTTAACCCTCTCTGCAAGAAATACATAGTTCTCTCAACTTATTTTGTGGATACCGTTAGAAGTCAAACATTTGTGCGACTATGGTGGTTGAGACGGATCAGCTTCAGAAACGGTTTGAGGGATATGACAAGATTAAAATCAAGCTTCGGAATAAGGTACAAATTAAGTTTTCGCTTTATTATGATTTGTGTTAATCATTTTATAGAATTAAAGAGATCTTAATTTTTGAGAAATCAAAAGTTACGAAAAAATTTCGTAAATATTATGCTACGGTTGAGATTGGATTCCGACCTGGTTTTCCAACAGTGGTATTAGAGCTGAATTTTATTTCTATAATTTAATTAAAACATATGTGATTGTTATTGATCAGAAATTTGGAATTGTAAAAATTAGATCAGATCTGATTCATTGCCTTTATTCTAGTTATTGCGTTTTTTAGAAATTTGTTTTAAGCCCTGTTTTCGTATCCGTTGTTTGCTTTTGATTCTTAATTTGCATAAGTTTTGACCCTTTAGAACTAGTTTATGAAACTCTGCTTAATGAAATCTGAAAAAGTTCAGATTTAAATACCCAAAACTAGAACTCAAAATATAGAAAACAACTACTGTAAATTAAATAAAGTGTGTGCGTCCTTAAAAATGCATTGCCCTTTATCTACGTGGTTGCATTTTGTGTTTGCTTTCACTCGAGTCTTGGAGAAGGCTCAATGGTTGTGTTTTGTGGCTAGAGAAATCCAAAAAACCCAAATCCGGAAAACAAGAAGGCAAAACTAAAAATCAATGATTTGTTGGTTGTCACAATTTTTTTGTTGCTTGTGTTTTGTGTGTTGATGTTATGCATTTTTTTGGTTGCGTTTTGTGTTTTTGGTTGTTTTGAGTCTTGGAGAAGGATAAAATTGTCACAATGTTGGTGGTTGGATGATTGCAGTTGTGTTGAATGTGATTTGAACGTGGAAGATAATTAAAAAATAAATAAATTGGGTTTGAGAAACACATTGCACGCGTTCTGGATTGGTCGGGTTGTCAAAGCCCCCATAAAATACCAATTTTCTAAACTTTTGTAGTAGTCATGGAACTAGGTCGAATCACTAGAACACTAGTTTCTTACTTTCAAGTAATAAAATTAAATTGGGGGGGGGGGGGTGATTAAGAAACTGATTAGCTAAAAATAAGGTGAAAACAAATTAAATCAACTTAATTTAAATACGAGAAACTTAAGATTACCAAACTTCAATTTAAGGGAAAGATCTCATCTAATTATAACATTGATCATTGGTGTAAAAAGAATATTATCACAATTCTAGCAATTAGTCTGAAACATATTAGGATAGCCGTAATAAGTCTCAAATTTTCCTAAATTAATTGGTTCAAACCCAACATCCAGACCAAAACTTATCATCCATTGATATGGTGTGATAGCATTCCATATCAGATAAATGATAGCAATAAGCTCCATGAAAAAGACTAAATCCTAAATTAAATAATCGAAATAGCTGTAACTATTCAATTTAGTTTTCTTGTCTATCCTAAGTTAAATATTAAAATTTATAGATAACCTATTTGCTACTTGTACCATTCCTTCATGAAAACTACGGATCATTGAATTCTTAGGTAGCAATAAAATAATCAATATTAAATTAAATTGTCAGATTAATCGAATATCAATCATTTATAAAATATGAGAACTCAAAACATGAAATACTTGAATTAAAACATGAATAAAAGTTGAGAACACAAAACCTCTCAAGTTTACAATTAGAGTATTGAATCCCCTTGAATCAGAACGATGAGTTCAGCCACACATGGCTTTCGCTCCAATAACAAAAATAGAAGAAAGACTAAGAATTGCTAAAAACGTAGAAAGAGAGAACCCTTTTTTGTTGTGAGAAACATCCTTTTTATAGGGTTTTCTAATATAATCCTAATCTAACTCTAACTTATAAAGATGTCTATCTAAAACGAATTCAAAATCAAACTCCTTCATGATAAAGATAAGGCGAAGTCTTCCAGTCAAATTCTAACTCTTCAAATGATCAGCCTTATCCACTGCATCAATCTCTTCACTTTATCCAAAATTTGTCATTATCATCGATAGAGTCCCAATTTGATCCAATCTCTACTTTTCATCTCCTAAAACAAAACAAACATTAATTTTAACATTTAAGCACAAAAATAAATCTAAAACAAAAGAAGATAATATCAAATAATTAGTCAAGATGAGATCTTATCAAATTCTCCCACACCGGACTCATGTTTGTCCTCAAGCATACATTAATTCAATATATTAATCATCTTCACAATAACCTCTCATCTCCTTTCATATCATCCAAAAATATCCAAAAGCTAATTTACATTTAAGAGTTAAGATTAAAAAACAATCGAGAGAATAAGCACTCATAGGACACATTGTTAAAACATAGCATCTCATCAATTCCATCAAAATCAAATGAACAAGACTTGACACCCTCACATGGATTTCACTCTATACGCTCAAAGTGTTTATGCTTCATTAAGCTCTCAAATCAAAACATAGAGTTATTTCCATAAGCTTACTCAAGAATCATATCCCCACCACTAAACAAATTGAACCTAATGTATAAATCAAAGGGGCTTTATAAGGGTTATAACGTGGCTTAGATAAGGTATGACAAAAGGAACTTTTTAGATAAATAAATTGAAGGGAATCATCATGGCTTAAATAAGGTATGAAAAAAGGAACTTTTTGGCTAAATAAATTGAATGGAATCAATAAACTTATCCACACAAGTATCAACTTAAATCAAAACTCACTTGATTCAAATAACATCTCTTTCGATCACTTTTTCTTTTCTTTTTCTAAAACAAAAATATCAAAGAGGAGATTTTTTTTATTTTTTTCTTCTCCTCCATTCTATAAAAAATCAAAACAATGTAACTTGAATCATCTAATTAACTTTTCATAGAAATAGTCAAAATCTTATGCAAGTAAGCTCAATACAATTCCTTCAATTTAAGGGTTCAAAATTATTAAGGACATCAACAATAAAAAGGATAAATTTGGCTTGTAACAAGGTTATTATGCAAGAAAGAAAGGTTAAGGCTCAAATTGTTTTTCTATGGATAAAAATTAAGGTAGGCTTTTTTAGGTCAAATAATGGTTATCCTAAATGCCCTCATCATCTTTATACATAAATTAATCAAAAATGTGGTCTCAACACGTATTCAAAAGCAAGTTCTAGCATAGACAAGTTATGTTTGATAACACACAACAAAAGATATATATGAGCATATGTGTGATGAATGCTCTTAGGCTCAAAGCTCACATAAGTGTCAAAAATTGCTTCAAGTCTTGCACACTTTCATTCAACAAAACCAATGAGATACTTGAAAAAATTTAATGAAAACCCTAATCATGCTTGTCTCTCTCATGCATTAGATTTTAAACCAAAAACATATCCTAACTTAAGAATTATTTATAAACAGCAATCAGAAAATTATGAAGCTATCATGAGGAATAATTAATATATGAATCAACGTATCATGAGTCTAAACAAAATCACAAAGTTCAACATAATATAAACCTTCGCTCCCTCACACATAAATCATACGTTGTCCATAATGTATGCATAAGATCTCACAACTCAATAAAGATAATCAGAAAAATAAAGCACAAAATAGAGGACTCCCTTGAATTGTAAGTATCTGAAAATTATCCATACACGCTGACTTTAGTTACCGACTTCAGAGCTTTCAGCAGATTTAGCATTCATCGGTGAATTGCCTTTTGTTGCAGTCTTGATAGTAGCCTTAGAATGCCCCATTACACTAAACAAGATAAACAAAAATTACTTGAAAAAATTAACAACAATTGAATAATAAGTGAACTAAAAGAAAGATAAACTAAAGTAATTAATAAGAATAAAAAAGTAATTAAAACACAGTAAAAGTAAAACTTAAAAAATAAAAACATAAATAAATAAATGGGGTGTGGGTGGGTGAGTGGTAGAGAAGAGCTGCTGTTGTGTGGTGTTACGACATTGTTGTTTGAAGCTCAAGTAGTAATGAGTTGGATTGCGTTGTTGCTGTGGCGTGGGTGAGAGAAGATGTCTGCGTGAGGGCCTGTGGAGTTCTTTGGTGTGCGTGCTTTGTGGGTGGAAGGAGAGCTTGTTGGTGCGTTGGGAAGGAGGCTTACTAAGTGTGTTGGAGGCTTGTATGGGAGACTGCTGCATGAGTGCTGTACAGTAGAGAGGGCTGCGTGTGTGCTGGTGGTATGGGAGTGTGAGTGGAAGAAGTGTGTTGGAGGCTTGTATGGGAGACTGCTGCGTGAGTGCTGTACAGTGGAGAGGGCTGCGTGTGTGCTGGTGGCATGGGAGTGTGAGTGGAAGAAAGCTGCGTGGGTTGGAGGGTTAAGTTTGGTGTGTGTGGTGTCACTGCTGGCGAAGAGCTGCGTGAGTGAGACTGCGATGACCCG
>JANZLC010065478.1:0-13471 GCA_026413385.1 Erythroxylum gracilipes
TGATTGAAGTTATTATTTGTTATAGGTCATCTGCTCTAGGTGATCAGATTGATCAACCAGCTGACCAAGGATCTGTATGAGCCAGTAGAGAGTCCTCGGTACCTCGATCTGGTGGTACTGCCTGGAACAGTCTTCCAGCACTGGTATGTTGGACCTTGTAGTAGTGAGACTGCATAATCAAATCTTTCATCTACCTCACAGTCCATATAGTTGAATACTCTTTCAGTTCCCTTTAACCACCCTTCTGCCTCAACAGGGTCTATACTTCTATAGAAGTCCACAGCCCCCTATTTTCTCAGTTTATCATATCTTCTTTCTCGCCTTTCTAGAATTCTCGAAGGCATTTGAGCAAACTCAGGTACAGGATACTCTATATTGGCTCCTACAGACTCCATGTCAGCTGACTCCTAATTTGACCTCCTATGGTAGGTGACCTATAACAAACAAAAGTTATGATCATTATCTGAATCTCTCACTATTTATCATATCTCTATACTCTTATGTCCAAAGGACATTCAAGTACATATCCTATGATAATGGTATGTTAGAGCAATCACATATCCAACTTACTCATGAAATCATCTAATATAATTAAAATTCACCAAATTTAAAACCATTCCTTGCATTCATTGTCAAAAACTTATACTGTATTCATTGAACAAATATTTACAATCCTTATACAAGTTCTAGAAAAGAAACTAAAAAAATACAAGTCACAACTCTTCTGATGTCAGCTAACAAACCTTTGAGCAATAACTTAATCCAAAATGTTCCTTTGGTCCAGTCTAAGAAACTAGGTCTCCTGTCTCGTACCTGAAAAGCTACGTTGCAATTTTTTATAAGTTTTGCGAACTCAATGAGTGAACCATCATTGATGATTTTACCCAAGTCAAATACACAACGTCACACATTTCACATATATTCAGAATAAGAATAATCTAATTACTCACTTTATCATGGCAGATCATAATATCATCGCAAATTCAGAATGAATATATACAAATGCAGATGCATATGAGACTCCAGATTCATTATTATTGTTGTGATCGAGTGTCTTTTAGATACAGAAAAGACATTAGCCCTTTGGGTTCAATTAGAAACAGAAATCACAGAGCAAGGCTCTACGTGCAGAATACTGAGCTTAAAGGTCTTTCAGACTGGCCACTCTGATCACAACGCCTTTAACTGAGCATACATTTTATAAAATTCATCAAATACAGAATATACCATGTATAGAAGTCATTTATAATGCACAGTTAGAATCTTATAGTCATTGGACCTAAGTCCAACATTCAACTTTCATTGAGTATTCTGATAGCATTTAGAATTTAGATGCAAATAGAACACTTCCAATACATTCCTGAGTATCAAACTCCTTGGACCATTAAAGTCCGAAATTCATAAACAAATCACAACCAGTTCAATAATTGGAAGTCAAACAAATCAAATCAATCCTAGGAAAATCATCTAGGTTGACTCACAGTACACTCCAATATGCTATTGCCAGGATGGTCCAGCAATGTCTAACTGGCATCCAATGTGCGTCTCTATATCATACAAAGCACATTTACATATATCACACTTTTGCACAAATGTATAACTATTCCTTTATGCACAATGCATGTTCAATGATAATCCCAAGTATCTTATTGTGATTCCTGTCACCATATCATTCATATATCAAAACCCACATAAATATCATTTGTGCTTAGTGCATTATTCATCATTATTTTTATGGAAGATTTTTTCTAGTCTTTTGTGCTTTATGTGGCTTCTAGTTTGAAGACTTGAATCTAATATGTGAAACGGTGTTTTTGCATTCATCATAGTTGATGGTTCCCATATTTGATTGAACGTTAATTTTGCATTCGATACTCCGTAATTTGCATTCAAAATAGGCTAAATCTGAATCCTTGGTGTCATTCTATTGATATAAGATCTTATTTTCCTTTATGGAGTATGAATTAGGGTGAAGACAAGACAAAGAATGGAAGAATTGGAGTTACTGTCGCTTACATAACTGTGTAACTCACTAAAAATGTGTACAAACTTGAAAACATTCTTTTAAGCATCTCTAAGACCTACACACTTGTGTGAAGACTTACATGGCAGTGTATCTCTTTAAGGCAGTGTAATTCTATGAATTCTACCAAATTAACATACACGGTCACTTGTACACTCGTGCATAACCATATAACCCTAGTTTTACATTATAAAATGTCCTCTAAAAGGCCAAAAGGGTATGAAGAGATTTGAGAATCAAAAACAGGTAGATTCCTTTCCTTTTGAGAGCACTATGAAGAGCTGAACTCCATCTTATCAGTTCAAAGGTGATATCGACGATGATGAACATATTTGAGCATTGATTAAGCTAGTGATGTTATTTTTATCTCTCTTTTAGCATTCATTATGATATTCTATGTTTAATGTTTTTGTTTTATTTACAAAAATTTTAGATAGGTCCACTAGATTATTCATGTATGGATTCATTTACAAAATCTAGATTAAAATATGTATTTGTTGTAATTTTCATTAAATTGTGATAAGCTAATGGTTGCTCATCATTAGGAATAACATAGCATAGGTTAAATAACCCGAGCTTTTGTGATTGTTGTTTAGATTAACATGTTTTCCTATCATATAATGTAGTTTTCATACTAAATCAAAGAACTTATTCAATATTATCTTATTCTATATTATCTATTAGCTAGACCTAATTAAAGAGCTTATTTTAATTAGATACAACCTAAATAAAAGTTGTGGTTAATAGATCTTATTATTAATAATTGATAGTTTCAAAGAAAGGTACGAGAAAAACATGAAGAATGATTATGTACATTTGTGTGAAGGTCGAGAATGAATAGTGAATTGGATTCAAAGCTCATTGATTAATCCTAGCAATTTTGCATTGTTTGATTTAATTTATCTTCCATAGTTTCATTTTCATAATTGAATTCAACTAGACCCCCTCCCAATCCTATACATTAATTGATTCATTACAATTGCTAAACACATACTCTTTATGTACAATCCTTTCTCACCACTACTACAAATTCAGTTGTGTAGAGTTAGGTATTGTTTTCTAATGTGTTCGATGTGCATTTGGAGCTTACCACTAAATGATAGATCTTTGTTAGCCCAAGCACCAAATATGTTATGTATTTTTAAACCAAAGGGATACGATCCTTAAAATGCAATCTTCTAGCTAAAGGAGGTAAACCTAAGTATAAAAAGGGAGGGTGTTTTCTAACCATACCAGTTAAATAGAAATTCTATTAGCTAGATGATTGGCTCTTACTAAGAGAATTAAGTGAATTTTGATGTAAATTATATCTAGGCCAGTGAGATGCTTCAACTACTTTAAGGTTTCAATTAAAACCATAACTCATTTAGGGTAAGCTCTATTGAAAAGTAAAGATCATCAGCAACACATATAATTATCAAAGAAACCTTCTTGCTTTATGAATGAAATATGAAATTAGGCTTCATTAAGACATTATTCTTCATCAATTAGGCTAGGGCCTCCATATATTAAATAAAAAGGTATAGAGATAGGGGTCTCCCTATCTAAGCCCTATAGCTCCTTTGAACAACTCAAATGTTCTCTATTCACTATAATACTAAAGGAAGTTGAGGAAATGAAAGCTTTAATATAAGTCTTAAAGACAATTAGGAAGCTAAACAACTCTAGAAGTTACAGTGCAAAGTCCCAACATATGCAATCATAAGCTTTGTTGAAATTCACCTTGACTTCACATTTTTGTATGGAGTTCTTCCTTATACCTATTTGATGAGCACGTTATTACCAATTTGTCTCACTTACATAAAAGCTCCTCGATTATCACTTAACACTGATTAGAACTGCCTTCAATCTATTTGTCAAGACCTTGAAAATTACTTTATAAAGGAAGTTGGAGCAAGTTATAAGCCTGAATTCTCTAAAAGATTATGGGTTTAAAGATTTAGGGGCTAAAAAAGGGATGTCTTATTTATTTCTTTAAGATGCACACACTTGGAAAAAAAATCTTGAACTACCTCTATAACCATGTTACTATTCTATGGCCAAGCCATTGAGAATAAGAAACCGTTTAATCCATTTAGCCCTGGGACCTTTTAGCCATTCATTTGGAAAACTATTTCCTCTATTTTCGATGCTCCTACATGTTTGATGAGTGTTTCTATTTCAACATTGCTAACCCTCTTCTTCAAGCTTTGAAAACCCTAATATGACAAAGAAACTTTAGTCATTATGTCTAAGTGGTTGCCACCACCTTAATGTCACAAATTACCTCCTCGTCTCTGACCAGCTATAGCCATGCCATCTCATGACATAAGAATAGGGATATTAAACCTATTTCTTCTCCAGCATGCTTATAGTCATTGCATATTTCATTCGTCTTCTAGACATTAACTCATATGTGTGAGTCTCGTCTTGTTGCTTCTAGCTCTACTGGAAACAATATTCACTTTAATCTTTTATCGTGTGCATTACACAAGCATTTACTTTTGCTCACCGAACCATCCACTAGCATGGGTCCAAACAACTAATTGATGTTGCTGGAGTTTCAGTAGCTTGAGAAGTGCCTCATAAGTACAACCCCAAAACTCAATCACAATAACCAAAATCTTCGGCATCAATATAAAAAACTTTTGTGGTTTTAAAGTTTTGCTAGCACATGAAGCTTACCAAGTGCTATGGGCTTGAACCTTTTTCATTTTGAGCCTTTGAAGTTTCTATAACTTTCGAATTTTCAAAATTCATAAGCAAGATGTGACCAAAAGGTAATATTAGGTTTATAGATTCTAGGTATCTAAAATACTTTTAACTCTTAACTTTTTAGATTTCATGTGACTTAAGGTTTTTTAGTTTTTTAAACTCCAATTAGTGAACTTTTAGATCTTAATCTTATTGAAATTAAGGTCAGAATGATTGCAAATAAGTTTCAAAATTTTATATCAATAAAAATAAAAAATTATCAGGCTATAGAATTAAAGATGGCTCTAATATCTCTATTAAAATATAAGAGTGGTATCTAATCCCTAACATAGCAAGATAAAAATAAAATATTTGATTTAATTTCTCAAAAATCAAGATCACTTTAAATTCTATAACATGATTGATGCATGACCACAATAAAAAATAAACATAAATTGTACCTTATTATGTAGCTTGATCCATTTTTCTTACAGTTTCCTTTGAACTATTTTCTGAAACTAGTTCATCACAACCACCATCACTGTACATATGTCTAGCCTATAACAATATCTATACGAACTGATTGAGAGAACTTTTCTAGTGGTGTAGAGAGCGTAAGCAAGAAGTGATAGCTTTTAGAGCTTATGCTTATCTATAATACGTTTGCACCTTTTGGTAATTTAAATGAAATATAATCCTAATTTCAATAATTTTTTAATTGGAATTTTAGTTAATTCAAAAGTTCAATACCTAATATTGGTTTTTATTTATCAAATATCTTATATTTGTTCGTAAGGTTTTTCAAACTTTATAATTAAGTCTAACTTGATTAATTTTTTTTCCTCTTCAGTCATTTTTATGTATAACCTATTATATTGTTAAATATGTTGGCAGTTGATAAGAATTATAACCATAAATAGTATTTAGGATTAGATAAATTAAAATCTTTTAATTTATCTTTAATTATCGAATTAAACAATTTAAATTCATATATCAAGATTGACATCTATCATTGCATTATAATTACACAAATATTAGGAACATTAAGGTGGCTTTGATTAACCTTTTCATATATGATTTTTCTATATAACACAATTATCTCATCATATAATGTTTCGATTAGACATATAGCCAAGAATTAATGTCTACTCTATTTAAGCCCAATCATATTAGTTCTCCACCATTAGTAATTGAAGCTATTAATGACATTTGAAAATTATTTTGAAGGTGTTATTCCAACGTCAATAATTTTCCGAATCAATATCAATCAAGAGCAAAGGAAGATTATTTCTAATCACTTTAGGGTGACAAATCCTATATTGATCTCTCAACTACCTTCATATAGTTTTCATGCTATATCCAATATCTACCGATTAAGTAAAGCTTGACAAGGATATATTATAAGTAGTATCAAAATATAACAATCTCCATATAAGATACTTTGGAGATCTCAAAACATAGGATCTCTTATTCAATCATCAAAATGCGAATTTTTATAAATAATGTTCTAAATGGAATTCTTTCCTCAGGTCAGTTTAGTGAACTTATGTTCTAATAAGCATCCACATGTTTATTAAATATCTCTATACTTTAGTTTGTGAGATGAACTACTTCTTTTATAAGAAAGAAATATAATGTGTACTGATCATTTTATACTCTTTTAATTTTTAGTCTCAATAGGACAATGATTACAAACCATTTAAGAATAATATATAAATGCAATATGAATATTATAATTATGATCTCATCATAATTTTATTTACAATGTACGTTTATCCTATGAACTTTATCATATATATTATTTAATTAAATGGATATGCATAACGTAAAGATGTCTATTTAAATAATTATGTCACGAAAAGTACAACTAATTGGTTAGTTGTCCAATATAAATTAGCAAATTGATCTAATTAAGACAAAGAAGTAAAGTGAGCTAAATAATGAAAACATGATCATTGGGGAAAGAAGTTTAAGAGATCCATTTCAATTCTTGTGTTTTAACCTATAACTGTGATAATTGTTAATAATGTAATGAATGATCAACATCTACTTTAGAGCAGTTGATTACAGTTGATAAACAACCTAAGTAGTTATCAATTTCTCACTCTCATTTACTAAATTCTCGATTCTCCTTGACTCTAATTCTCTTCTTAATCTCAATTGAAATTCTGAAAACTTCTGTTTTCTTGTAAACATTTCATATGAAAAAGTTAAGTGTAAACTATTGCTATGCATCAACATACTCTGTTGTAATTATTCCAAGTTATCTGTTGCAACGCGGAACCCGACTGAGTATGGTTTCACTTAAAAGTCTCTTTTACTATTTCAATGTGTACCAAATAATTAATAACGTCTTGTTACTGAATAATACAGATTTACCACTAACAGTTACATTATCCTCTTGTGTTGGTGCCGGTGCCTACATGATTTTGTTTCTTCTCGTCCCCTTTTCTTCACATGGAATTTAATCATTTGAACCACTTGTTTCTATTATCTTAGCAACCTTAACCTTCAGTCTCCGGTTTGTCATCAGGGTGCACCTACAACATCATAATGAATATCCAACCACCAAAAGTTCAGCAATGGCTATATTAGGAATGTAAACCTTGTTAATTCTCCTGAAACAAAAGTTCAGTTCATTTTAAATCAACAAACTCAAATTGCTGACTTTTTCCGTAATATCTGTCTCGAAAGGTTTTGATCTCGAGTTATCCTTTTACATTATTGACTCTTAGTTTACATTTAATCAACTTTCTCTTGACCTTGTTATCAGACAGCTTATATCTACCCTTCAGAAAAACAGCATATGTTGCCAAATTCACAGCGCAGGAATTAAAATTATAACGGCAATAAGGCAATTGGAAAGTTTTAATCTTGCCTGATGGTTCTTTTCTTCATTGAGAGTTT
The DNA here is from genome assembly GCA_026413385.1 of Erythroxylum gracilipes. Lineage (NCBI taxonomy): Eukaryota > Viridiplantae > Streptophyta > Magnoliopsida > Malpighiales > Erythroxylaceae > Erythroxylum > Erythroxylum gracilipes. The sequence goes on from JANZLC010065478.1 coordinate 7,604, forward strand.
TAGATCTAAGCTTTAGCTCTCCTCTATGGGTGGTCATCTCATCCAGTATCTCAGCATCATTGCATTCTATATCCACATGCTCACCCGCACAATTTCCTTCATCCACCTGCAATCATAGTTCAGTGCAAGTTAAAAGAGTGTGGCCTGAATTGACAATCTCCAGAACTGCACCCGACAAATCTGTTTAACGCTGCACAACTCTTTATTGGAATGTAAGCTTTGTAAGTGATGGATGGTTCTTGTACTTGCTCTGATACTGTAATATGTAATAGGAAAAGAATTATCATCCAGACTTGAAGTGAGGTATTAATCATATTCTTCATAATTATCATCAAACTCACTAGACAACATTATGTGGGAGCTGACCATGGCCTATAGATAAAGCAGGAAAGATAATTACTGACTAAATCGTAATGAGTTCCATCAAATAAGTCGCAATAAGCATAGAAATCTTTCTTGTCAAGGAAAAGAATAATGCATTACGATCCACTATTTGTTAATGAGCAAAACAGCTGTTGTCAATATATGTAGTAACAAACCATACCGGGTAAGAGATCTCGTACCTTGAATGAGACAGAAAGATTACGTTTGGGAGCTGGGTCAATTTCCTCGTAGTCAGCTGCATCCAACTCACGAAGATAAACTAGATGAAAAAGTTTGGGAAGAAAATGCTGCCTTATAATTACCAAGAGAAAGAGTGGGAGGGGAAACAGTATGCCAAAGATAGGTATCCATGTTATTCCAAAACAAGCGAAAAGGTACACCAGCTGGAAAGCTGTGAACTTAGCAATATGTTTGAATGGGACCCTTTCGAAGAAGGAAGCATGTGAATTTTCTAAAACCCTGCCAAAGAGTAATTTTAAATGAGAAGTTTTTCGCAGTGAAAACTAATGTTGATCTTTTATATATATATATATATATATTTTTAAATTTAAAAGAGTAATCACAATTTACTTGAATCGGCGGCCGGGGCTAACCAAGAGCAGCAAAATCCTTTCCCAGAATTGGCTACCAGGAAGACTGTCTATGGCCATGTAAGCAAAGTATCCCCACAGCACGGATGTTGGTATCTTCTTGATCAGAGGCATGGCCATTAGCGAAATACCAACTAGTAATGATTGCAGAAAGTTGCTAAGTCTTTGCTCTTTAACCCGAACTGGCAGATACGTGTCAATATGTTTTCCAGGATCAAAGCTACCTTTCATGATTCCTACATCATCCACTTTCAAAATGGAATCTTTCAATTCTTTAAGTTCTTTAGCCGCAGAAGGCTGTAAGACATGAACATAGTCACGGAAAATAGGTGAGTAAATCAGTTTAGATAATGCTTTCAGTAAAGTTTTCTCTATAATACCAAGTATTGAAGATGAATGAGATAAGCTGAGAACTTACAGGTGTAGATTTGTCCATTTTAATGAATATCGACTCCATGCTACCATAAATTTCAGATGAGCTTCCATTTTGTTTTACACATTCCTTAGCACGTTTTACCATTTTCTTCCTTATCAGCTGCATATATGGGAAAAACTTTAAGGCTATCTAACAGTCATGTGCTGACAGAAAATGAACAAATTTCCCATTTAGTCCGGTGAGAACCTGTTTATTAAGAACCGCAAGACTCTTTGTGTGCATTGGAGATTGTGGAAGTACACCATTAGAGGGAGGGATTCCGAGCAATCCACATATCAAAGTCTAGATTAATGAATGATGCAATCAAAGTTTAGTTAGTAAGAAATGACTGACGGGTACTATGAATGGTGATAACATATAAAAGATCAAGTAATACCATAAAGCCAAGTAGTAAGATGTCGTAATGATAGGCAGATGGATTCTTGAGATTGAAATACTTCTGTTGTGCCAATTGTGAGGCCACACTATGGTCAAAAAAATAAAGACCAGCAACCATCGAAGCAGGTATGATGGCAGCAAATATGTAAGCTGGTGGTACCTTGGCCATGTCCTGAAATTTGAGGTTACCGTTAGATACCGCTTATACTATCTGTTCTTCGGTAAAATGATATCGAACTTTTTAGCCATAGATTCCGTCTCCCTTTCATATCGTAAAAGTCCCATAGTTAATAAGTAAGCATCTCCAGGTGGCTGCGCAGTGTTACCTTAACTACTGTCCAATGCTTCAAGGATTCTGTGTCCCATGGAAGAGGACTTTCAAGCCTTCTTGGGACTCCAGCAGGTACTCTGCTAGGTATACTAAATGACAATGTTGCCCAAGCTAATACCACTAAAGGGACACCATAATCCGCAATAAAACTGCGCAACCATCCTGCAGTAACGGAAGCAAATGAACTTAAGCTAGAAGTAAAGTTTAAAAGCACTTGTATTACAAGGTGCTTCACAGACCTGTTCCATATTGCCATGATCTTGCTCGTCTGCTCTTTAAAGCAGTAAAAAGTAGGCCAAATGTGAAAATCACTCCCAACAGCCCGTTGGCGTATAGCCACTCAAAAGTGTACTTCTCTACCTCTGTATTTCCACGTACAGGAGTATGGAATTCACTTACAATTCCCTATGAGCCCAAAAGTTAGGAAATTAAAGAAGCAAAACATTTCAGCGTCATCATCAGTTGCAATGTTCTAGCTACAGTTTTGCAAGGAAAAAGAGATGCTCTACCTTCACTGCTTGTTGAATGAAAAGTACAGCAATCAGCATCCCAAAAGTTTCACCTGCAACCCTTGTAAACCTACCGATAACTGTGCAAGCGTTGAATATTGCAAGTAGAAAGAGTAGGAGAGCTGTCCAGGCACAAACCCTACAGAATTCAAATCAGAATTTTTAAAAACACACTCAGATCTCTAATGGTGGAAATGTGAGAATAGGTCAAAAAGTAGTTACCATCCAGCCCAAGCCAAGTAGAGCTTTTGTCCAATAGAATCTGTTCCTTTAGCAAAATTGTACAAGTAACTATACATTATAACCGTTGGTTCTGCAACTCCAACGATTAACAATGGCTGCCCACCAAACAATGAATGTATGATGCCACATATTGCGGTGGAGGCCAGTGTTTCCACCGCACTTAGGCTTCCATCTAAAAGAACCAGAAAATTCTGTTAGGATGAGATTAAGTAGGACAACTAGCTAAATTTGTGCCTGGGCAACGATCTATTTCATACACTCTTGAATCTGTTTTTAAAAGGGAAATCATGATCTACCAGTCTCTTTGCTTAGTTGCTCCCCAAAAGCAATGACTGGCAGAGCAGAAGCAAAGAATATGTAAGTTGTTGGAGCTAATATCCTGCCATGAATGTAAATGAAATTACAATCAGCTGATAGTCATAAGCCATGTCTCAATTTACACACCACAGAATTTCAACTCTTAAGGAGTAGAGAAAAACAATAGAAGATAGTGTACCTGAAGCCCGAGCTGAGTGAACTCCTCCAATCTTCTTTATAACATGCTTTTCTTCCATTGAAGTCTTCAACAATCCCTTTCAACGGGGATTTGAAAATGTTCATGTCTTGAAAGGCATAGAGAAGAGAAGCGGTCGTTAAAAGAGAGTGGAGAAAAATGCCGTGGATTTAAAAGAGTTCGGAACAGAACTGAGGTAGCATACAGCATTCACAATCAAATCATGGGTCTCTTTCGTATGCTCTATTTCAAAAAGAATTCGGCAGGCGAACTTCCACATGAAAAATATATATATATATATATATATATAGAGAGAGAGAGAGAGAGAGAGAGAGACAGAGAGATAGATATATATACAGAACAAGTTCGGATGTCCACGTAGTGTAGATAATGAGATTTTCTCCCGAGAAGCACAAAAAAAAAAAAAAAGAAGAAGGAAAGCATGTATACAATCAAGCCTGACATCAATTACTGACAGGAATACGTTGATCAAGAAACAGTTGCACTGATCCAATAAGGTAAGGAAAACAAAACAAAACGCAGTGAAGAACGCAGACAAAATCTTATCATTTCTCACCAAGAAAACAGACGCCGATGCGTGATCGACGTCCGTAGTAAGGTTGAAGGCACTCAAACCAGAGACGGTCGACTTTTAGAGCGAGCAGCTTTTTCCTGTCCAATGCTCTTCAAGAAAAAATGATTTATACGTTGGAAATGGCACAACTGTGGAGGTGCAATTATAATAATCGAAGTGTTCTTGTTATATATCAGTTCCATAATCTGAACATTTCGAATTTTTACATGGACAGACAGAGAGAGACACCTATTCTTGTGTATTCGAAACATAATAACCTTTCGAAGACCGTATCAGTTCATTTGACAACGTATCCTTTATTTTTTATTATTAGTAAAAGACAAACAAATTGAATTACCCAACCTAGCTAACAACTTATAGTTGTTATTCCTTCTGTTGTTTGTCTGTTACTGACAGAACGGTTTACGAAGATCACGTCTGTCTATATGCTTTTATTGTTAACCTATGGCTTCCGGTCATCCAACGCATCAGATGCCGGCTGGAGCCTAAGAGATACATTATACATACAGCCTCCTTCATCTCACAACTTACCCATTCATTCATTTATTCTAGATTTTGTTGCTTTCCTTCCCTGACAAGATCACATACCATTGTGTCCAATCTCACAGGGGTATTTCCCAAGAAGTAGAAAGGATTGAATTGGACTAGCGGGTTTTCTAGGAATGGAATGCATATGTTGAGTCCAAGCAATTTCATACTAATAACTCAACTTCCAAATATTTTGTAATTCCATAGTTTCCTTAACTTTGTATTAGTTTTATAACATGTATATTTTATTAACAAAATCCTCAGTGCTAAAAAAGAATCAAAAGAGATGGGCTAGTGAGAAATTCTCTACCCTTTCTCTAACCTCACCTTTTTTCACCATTTTCTAATCCCATCATGGGCCATCCCATTTTCACTCAAACTTTGCATTTCAAGCCTATCACCAACTCCTTTAGCTCTCCCACCTTTCCCTCGTTTAGTTTTTTTTTTAATTATTAGTGGTAATTGAAATATAAACCACAACATGCAGGCATCTCATACAAAAATTATGTAAGGATACGTGCATAAAACCCCATATATATATATATGTATGTATGTATATATATATATGTATGTATATATATATATATATATATATATGTACATCAACGGAAACATCGAAACAATCAATACCTCCAGCCATTGCCGATGATGATCCTCGTGATCTCTGAGTGTTTTGAGTTTCTATCCTCTTCTTGAAGCAAGCTTAGTGGTGTGCTCTTGATGCTCGGCGAGAATAGGAACCCAAACAATATTATAAACCCACTACTCCACATCACAGAGAAGAAGGGTCGGGTATTTGGGCGACAAACTGGGCGTGAGTTAAGGGTTCATGATTAAATGGACCATAGACAGGTAGGTAAGGTAGGGAAGGGTTTGACCGAAATTTTTACATTCTCCCACTTGGTCCATTTAACCCAAAACCACCACATATAACAAGAAATCAAATATATGAATTATGAAAATAGGTCCTTTTATAGTGAGTAGTATCTTCTATGTGTTAAATATACAACTCATTATTAGCCCTTCAACTTAATGAATAAACCATATGTTTATTCTAGGTCCAAATTAAACAACATTTCTCAAAACCAATGAAAATATGTGTGCACAAAATATATGAGAAAATATCAAACTGAATAAGAGTTCCATTGAATCAACAAATGTACAACAAAATCACATTATGGAATCGAGTCCCAAATGCACTACGTGATCCTTAAACTGCTTAAGTGACATGCCTTTAGTTAAAGGATCTGCAATCATCAAAGCAGTGCTAATGTGCTCTATGACAACTTTTCTTTCCTTAACATGTTCTCTTATGGCTAAATATTTAATGTCGATATGCTTACTTCGACTTCCACTCTTGTTATTTTTAGCCATAAAGACC
>JANZLC010065488.1:0-13468 GCA_026413385.1 Erythroxylum gracilipes
AAAGAATTTTTTCATCCAAATAATCATTTCCACTAAACGAAAAATCTATTATGGCTTAATTAGTATCTACTTCTACTTTGAAACCTTTCCAATCTTAAAATAATATATTTTTATGGAAAACAACCTTAATTAGGATTTAACTCTAAAGTTAATATCCTTGTAACCTTTAAATTAAATATCAATTTGTACATAGAATAATGGATATCTTTTATAATTCACAAGTATTAGATATCTAAAACTAAACACCTTTAATATATTATCCACATACTTGGACTAGAATAGGATTTGTTACATTTTGTTATTCTTGGACAGTTATATTTTCAACAATTGAAAATATGATATGTTGTTCTTTATGCGCAATATGTGTCTACATATACTCCTACTGAAGAGGAAAACTATAATCCCACTAACCTTCTTGTGAACATGATAAATTCATAACCATCTCTAAAATAAACTTTTTGAATTCATCGTAAAAGCAAATCTTTTAACATCTTCTAGCTTTTCAATTATATATCAAACGTATCCAAAAAGGCACTAGTTCTAATTAAATGTATTGTTACAACATTTGAACTTTTCAAATTTTATCTTATATCTTAAGAACCATTCTCCTATAAGTATACACTGATATAAACATTTTGTTCAATAGGGTCTATAAGATTATATGCCCTTTTTGATATCTTGTAACCTTCTCTTATCCAATTTGGTTTTAAGCTTATTGGATTATATATGCTTCAACTAGGCATCACATCCTTAAATTACTAAGTGCCTGTTTGGATTGCCTTATATCAGTAGAGCTTTTATCAATAAAGCTTTTCTGATAAGAACTTTTTTAAGAAGTCAGTTGACTATTTGGCTATCAATTAATGAAAAAGCTTTTTGAAAGAGCTTCATATAGTAAGCTGTTTCGCAACATAAAAATAAAACACACTTTTATTAATTTTAACTATATTTTGCTTTGTAATAAAAATTATATATGCATATAAATAATATTTAAAGTATATAAAACAATATACAAAGCACAACATATTAGATTTATATTTGATTTAAAATAATTTAACTACTATTAAATCTTTCATGAATAGAATGAGCTTACATTTACTTTTCAATTACTTTCAAGTCAAGACTCAAGCTAGCCCTCAAGGCTAAACTTTGAATAGACCTGGACCCTATTGCTATGTGTAACAAAAATTTTGATAGAATAATCATCTAAAATACTTGAATTTAAGTGCCAATGAGTTTTGCCTAATAGGTTAATCTCTATGAACTTTTTTGATAATTTTGTTTGACAAACAATAACTCTAATCTTAGCTCTAAAATGGCTTAGAACAAAGTTAACATTATTTATTACTAATGACTAAGCTTGAAGATTTTCTCCAAAATGAAGCCAACAGGAAATCATGGTGCTCATTGCTCTACATAAACATGACAACTTTTTGATTTCGAACTCTTGTGCAGTAGAGTACATCTTCAAAGGCTTAGAAACATCATATTCACCCATAATCAGTTCACCTCAGTGTTCTAGCAGACTTTTAGAGGTCATCCATAAAAATTCTGATGCCACTTCCCTGATTATTGACAAGATGTGGGAATTTTGTGCTTTGTCTACCATGGTGATGACTCACAATTCCTCATCTGAATTAAAGATCTCGAGTTCAATCATCTTGCTTATCCCTAGGTCGATTTTTCCATCTGAATGTGGCATCTGTTCTATTTTCATTTTTTTTGCCTTATTCATGTAGACTGATGGTTCTACCTTTATTGTGTATGATTTCCCGAGGGATAATAGATGAATATTCATGAGTGGAAATCATAAACGCATGTCAGGCATGTGAACTGTAACAAATACAGGAATGTTTACCTATCTTCTGGGCCAGTCACTGATCGGTTTGATACTATAGACACTTTCTTTGAATCTTTTGAATTCTGTTCACCTAGCAATACAAAATCATGATATTGCGTAGGCATAAAACAACAATAAGAGAGATGACTGACCATCTCTAACCTGTGATTTTGTTAAGGAATCTTATGCCCTGTGAATGTGCATTAGTTGTCACTTTATCTGCATTACTGTTAAATCAGATGCAAGCATCAATTGTTTAGGCCAAGCAAGAATTGCAGAACAGCAGTGGTAGCTTTGTAATTTGTATGACCAACCTCAATGCCCTTCTAAGTCCTTCCACAGTCAGTAATTTTGCTGGCTGCTTGGGCTTCTTCGAGTTTGTTCTGTCACCTAGTGGATCAACCAAGTAAATGCCTTCTGATTTCAGATGATCCCGAAAGGCTGTTCTCAAGTTCCTGAGATTTTAGGAAAACAAGTATGATGTATCATCCGAGAGGAGCTACAATTAAAGAACAAAAGCAGGTAAGTTTCCATTAACAAAACTGTGTTGATCACCTACCCTCCCTTAAGTTCTGTTCGAACTGTAGAAAATCTCTCTGATGCTTTCTGTACAATGATAACAGTTAACGAAGAAAGTTGATGTCAGAGACAAATTGATAGGAAAACAAATGGCATCAAGCATTTTTGCTCGGTAAGAGGTCAAGCTCTCTGAGTCTCTCATACCCTTTCTTCTTGCAACTCCCAAGAAACAAGATATACTAGAACTGGAAAAGATTCTTACTGATTTGTGATATCTGCAATATATTCCTTGGCGTCTGAAATCAAAAAAACAACTCAATTCAGATTGCCAAGATTGCAATATTCAACATGTTATTGAAGAAGTCCTTGCAAAAGCTAATATGATCTTTTTGTCATAAAGCTACTTGTATTGCGGCTAATGTAAAGAAAAAGGATAGAGCAGAACCCCCTTAAAAGTCCAAATGAAACATTGATTGATAACAAAATCCCTAGTGAAAAAAGCACATATTATGCCTTTGGGATCATCAACAAAAAACACATACATGCGCTGAGAATTTGTATATCATATTAACATTATGCAACTCCTAGCAAACACTGTTGTGCCACCTACTCCAGAATGTTGCAAATGAATTGTAGAAGTTCTGCAACATACTTATTAATGACTACTGTACAAGCCATTCCATCCTTCCTTTTTCCTTTGCAAACTCCATAATCAATTGAAGTACCCATCTTCAATATTTGGTTAGAAGAGAACAAACTCAAGGAAAAACCACTCTGAAAACAAAATGCTAAGAGTTAGAATCTTTATGAATGCAAACACAGGGGGAAAAAGAAAAAAGAAGGCTCTAAGTCAGTGATGATAGCAAGTCATTACCAGATTGTCCTTGCGTACGGTACAATTGAATAGGGCAAAAACTGTTCCAGCATGCTCTTTGCAGTTCTGTTGATAAGCATCTCCAAACAAGAAAACAGAAATAGTATTTTCGTCTAAACATCCGAGTTTCCAAATGCAATAGCTTTTGCCAGCAGAACTAGTCTTTGGATGCCCCTTCTCAGTCAACACTCCAACAGTTGCCCAACATCCCGAAAGAGTGTCTCCCACCAATAAATTTCTAGGAAAAGAACCAAACAAGCCTCATTGTGATTATATGTTGGATAGAAGCTCATAACAAGACACACTCAAACCATATAAGCAAGTGAACTAACTGAAAAAATCAGTGACCCATAAGTAACCATGAAAATAAAGATGGAAATAGTTAAAAGATTACTTCATAGATGGTAGACGAACAAAGCGGATGTCTGAGAAACGCTCACTGAGCTCTGTAGGAGAAACCAATTGATTCCTGGAACAAAATACAAGAAATCTGAATTGAAAAGATCAACTATGGAGTATTGAGCTTTAAAGGATACTTCAATAGGGAGAATCGGTGGCCGTAAGATTGAATCACTGGCATAATTTTGTATTTCAAAAACAAATTCAGTCCAACGATACCAAACCTAATATCATAAACAGGGAACACCCATATTTCATTAGCGAAAAGTAAAACAAATGGAAGCAAATTTGTGAACAACCCCATAACCTAACAGTGAACAAAGCGTTTATCGAGCTAAAAGGTTACCTTATTCTCAAACCTGAGTACTTCTCCACATTAGAGTCACTCGGGTTCTTTGACCTATTAAGGTTCTCCGTTTGCTTGACTAGTTTTGGCTCAAAGTGAAGGCAATCTTGAACAGAGTCTTTAAAGACAGACATATCACCACCCCGCTTTCTACGTCTGGGTGATCCATCGTCGGATAAGTATCCTGAATAATCATGCCAGGCACAAAACAAATCCATAGTAAGTTCTAATGACATAGAAATCATATTGCTAATTTTGTAAGTCCCAAATTTTTATGTACGGAAACAGCAACTCCGAAAAACCAAAAATGAAAAGCTCCCAGATTAACATTATGCCTAAGAAGTACTATAAGTAGAAAACTTTATGAATTTGTCGCTCAAAAAGCTTCAATGAGTCCCCAAATGTACGATTATGCTACTAACATACTACAACCGACACACAGACTGTAGAGTAAAATTATACGAAACTGGAGATATACCCAGATCAAGACTCAACCAAAAAAGAAAACAAAAGATGACCCTGATTAACATTATAGCTAAGAAGTCAGAAATTAGAAAACTTTAGATTGAACTTCCATAAAAATGTCGCTCAATGCTCCAACGTATGATTTTTTTTCTCACGAAGTATTAGAGAGCGAACTTACATGAAACTGAGAGATACCCAGATCAAGACTCAACACAAAAAAAGACCCAGATTAACATTATACCTAAGACAGTAGCAAACTTTAGATGAACTTTCATGAAAATATTGCTCAATACTCCAACATAAGATTTTTTTTTCTGGTAAGTAAATGTTCCAACTTATGATTATGCTACTAAAGTACAATATACGACTCATGAACTGTTAGCACGAACTTACATTAAACTAAGAGATACCCAGATCAGAATTGTACATCAAAAGAAGAAAAAAAAAAAAAGGCATAAAGCCGACGATTTTATCCCCCAAAAAAAAAAGAAAAAAGAAAACACCAACAAGAAGAGAAAAGATGGAGAACTGCAGGTACATAAAGCGACAAAGACCCATCTGTATAAATACCTGGAGAACCAGGAGGGGTTTCTGAAACATGTTCTTGGAGAGAGAGGAGAAGATCGAGGTCCTCTTCGTGGGTCGACATTAGTGTATGAGCTCCATCTCCATGAAGACCAGAGGGCTTTAGTTTTGTTGCGAAAGCGGAGGGAGAGGTGAAACTTTTGGAGGGAAAACAAAATGATAGTATATTGCTAGAAACGGTGACGTTGTCGCTAATAATTTATTTTGATATTTCAGTAAAATTAAACCTAAATTATTTTTTAAAATTTAAGCTCTAATTCGTTTTTTGAAGTTCTTATTATAATTATTTACTTTTTTTAAATAGAGAAACAATAAGTTCATATTTAAAATTTTATTAATTATATATAATATAAATTATTTATTAAAATAAAATAAATATATAAACTTATTTTAAAATAAAATATATTCTCTTACAATATTATACAAAATAATAAACATAATTCATAACAAAATTGTATACAAATCATATTTTATAAGATATAAAGTTATAAATAATATAATACAATAACATTTACCATAAATCTCACTGGAACTCAAATTCTGAAAAAGTTAACCCAGTATGTAAGGCTTCCCGCTTCGCGGAATTTAGAAAGAATCATAATGTACGCAATTTTTTCTTTATATTTTTATAAAAAATTATTTTCGTTAATTAAATTTGTAATTTTGCGGTTACAAAAAAGTAATTTATTAATAAACTTAACTTTTTAATTTAATTTTTAAACTCAAATTCAATCTATTTTTTAAACTTAGATTATGTAACTCTAAGTTCTAACTATTGTTAAAAAAGACGTTATAAATAACGAAAAAAACTTTATTTTGGACTAAATATTACAAAAATTAAATTAAATTAGAGTTATTTTAATAAAGTGATCATTTTTAAAATAAAAGAATTGAAATTAGAGTTATTTTAATAAAGTGGTCATTTTTAAAATAAAAGAATTGAAATAAGAAGTATCAAACAACTCTAATTTCATATATTTGACCTTATAATTTATTCCAATATTTTAAAACCAGGCTGAAAGGTAAACTTGTAAAATAAAGGTTTAAAGTTTAAAAGGTTCAACTATTATTAAAAAGTCATAAAATTAGTTAAAAATTGAATAAAATTAAAGAATTTGATAAATAATTAAAAAATATATATTTTTATCAATAAAAAAGTTAAATTTAAATGGAAAAAGAGTTTGTAAAATAAAAAGTAATCATTTTTTACTTATAAAATTTGGTTTAATTTGTTTACGAAAATTGACTAATTAATTAATCAATTTTTTACGATAAAGATAATTAAATTAAATTAAATTGAAAAATTTAAAATTTAAAATTTAAAATTGAATTTCAAAATTTTCATCATTAAATTGGTGGAACAGTTCGGTTTTTAAAATTTTTTATTTTTTCTAATAAATATCAAAGAATTGAAATGAAAAGTATCAAGCCACACTAATTCCATTTATTTAACCTTATAATTTATTCTAATGAGTATGAATAAATACCAAAACAATAGAGCCTAGAGGTGAAGTTCTTGTTTAGAAAGATCATCTCGACGTTTTGAGTTTGTTAAAGGTGGCAAACAAACCGTTAAATCAGTTAAACTTCGCGGGTACCTAGTCATTGGTTGTCTAAAACAGAACAGATCTAGAACGTGAGTTACATGCTCTAACTAAGTTCCAATGGTTTAGTTAGTAGAGAGACTATAAAAATAGCAAGTCAGTGTCCGAATCATACGAGCTAAAGAGCTAAGAATCATAACAGTTTTTTTTGAGTCTTAAACGTTAACTATGGCTTGTTCCTCTCTTCCAGGAATAGTAAATGAAGATGGTGACCAAGTTGCTTGAACAAGAATGCTAGAAACAGTAATGGCCCGAGGTTTGCTCCAACTCCAAGACCCTGAATTGACCTTTGATGTTTCCTTTATAGAACTGATTCCGAGCTGGCCTCCATTTTCAGCGGTAGTTTGAGTGCCTCCTTAGAGAGGAGACCCCTAACTTCAGCTCAAATATATTAGCTTTATTTACCACATTAGCGTCCTTTGAAAAGAAATTGTGTTCTTGTTTGATGAGTTACTATCAACCCTAGGAGAGTTTAGTGAAGATGGTCTTAACAAGAAGCAATCTTTCATTTTTAATCATCAGCCTCATTCCTTTACTCTTTGTTTCTTCTGCCATTGGTGATGATAAACCTACAGGTGTTACTTATGATGCAAGGTCATTGATCATCAATGGGCAGAGAGAGCTTTTGTTTTCTGGGTCAATTCATTACCCTCGTAGTACTCCAGATGTAATGCACATAAAGTTTTTGATCGAATGACATGGGATTGGTTTTGTTTCAATGAACTAATGGTTTGTTTGTTCATCTGGATTCAGATGTGGCCGGACCTGCTTTACAAGGCTAAGCGTGGAGGTTTGAATGTGATCCAAACTTATGTGTTTTGGAACATTCATGAGCCTTTGCAGGGTCAGGTATCGTGTACATGAACTTTTGATATGTAGAAAGAAGATTGGAGATTTATGGAGGGTAGTGTACTACTCAATTGAATTTTGCCATTTGCAGTTCAATTTTGAAGGGAACTATGACGTTGTGAAGTTCATCAAGATGGCTGGTGAGCATGGACTATATGTGTATCTACGGCTTGGACCATTCATCCAGGCAGAGTGGAACCATGGGTAAGATTCATTTGATCGTTTTGTTAATCCACTTGATGAACACTTTCTGTTGAATCTACGTAAGAACATGGAAGAAATAAGAGAGAAGTTCTTTTTAACTGCTTCTGTAATCTGGTATCTTGAATCTGTCTCTCACATTTTGTTTCTAATGGTGAATCTTGTAGAGGGTTCCCATACTGGTTAAGAGAAGTCCCTGGCGTCATTTTCCGGTCTGATAATGCACCATACAAGGTAAGGATGTTCGATCCTTGTTCTTTGGACGGAAATTCTTTTAAATTGCGGTTTCTGTATATAGATCGTTAGTGCGATTTGCTGTAATTGCGACTGCACCGCATAATAACTCGATCAGCGATTAAAGATGTGACATTTTGCAGTTCCATATGGAGAAGTATGTGAGAATGGTTGTTGAGAAGATGAAAGCTGCGAAGCTATATGCTTCACAAGGAGGCCCCATTATTTTGAGTCAGGTTTGAGCTCTAAAGTGGTTTTTACCGGTTCAAAAGTTTCAGCAGTGAATGAATGTCAACTGATTCTTACTTATTGTTACAGATTGAAAATGAGTACAATACCATCCAATTGGCATACAGACATTTGGGAGATTCATATGTTCAGTGGGCGGGAAACATGGCTTTGAATACGCAAACAGGAGTCCCATGGACCATGTGCAAGCAGAAGGATGCTCCTGGCCCTGTGGTAAGCTTTTGTAAACATATTTTTAAGGAGACGTTGATGAACAAAGGAAAACTTACAATAGGATCACACAAATCCTCTATCTGCTCTATGGTTTTATCCACCAAACGAGGATACTTTCTGTGCAGATCAACACATGCAATGGAAGGCACTGCGGAGATACCTTCACAGGCCCCAATGCACCCAACAAGCCTTATCTATGGACTGAAAACTGGACTGCTCAGTGAGTATAAGACAAATGCATATTGTCATTGCAAAATTCCCGACTCAGGCCAACAATGCCGATGTTTGTTTCATCGTTTCAGGTTTAGAGTGTTTGGGGATCCTCCTTCTCAGAGATCAGCTGAAGATACAGCATTTTCAGTTGCTCGCTGGTTCTCAAAGAATGGAAGTCTAGTAAACTACTATATGGTAAGAAAATATTTCAATCTGTTTACCTTCTCCCACGATTTCTTGGAGAAGGACATAGTAATCATTTCTGGCTATGCAGTACCATGGTGGAACAAACCTTGATAGAACTGCTGCATCGTTCATAACAACACGATACTATGATGAAGCTCCTCTAGACGAATACGGTGAGTATAAACATATGATTTGAAATGATGCAAGAAGGTTGAGTCCTTTTAGAGCTCTAACTGAATTTATTTCCATATATTATAGGCTTAGAGAGGCAACCAAAATATGGTCACCTCAAGGACTTGCACAGGTCAATAAATCTCTGCAGAAAGCCTCTGCTTTGGGGGACTCCTGGTGTTGCAAGATTGAGCCCAGATGTTGAAGTGCGCATCTGACAAACTTCTGATACTGCCATTTCACAAGCTCCTTATCAACTATAGATACTTATGTTTATCTATCTCCTGTTCAGGCTCGTTGGTTTGAGATTCCAGGATCGAAAGAATGTGCTGCTTTCTTGACTAACAACAACAGCAGAATAGCACATACTGTTAAGTTCCGGGGTGAGGAATTCTACCTGCCGCTTCGTTCGATTAGCATCCTTCCTGATTGCAAGACTGTGGTTTTCAATACTATGACGGTAATCCCACGATTACTTTCTTTGTATTTGTTTGTTATTACGTTATATGGATGCAATAGAAGATGTTAATGCTGAGTTATGTGAAACAGATTGTGTCACAACACAATTCAAGAAACTTTGTTCGTTCTGAGAATGCAAATAAGAATCTTCAATGGGAGATGTGGTCCGAGACTATACCAAGCCAACTTCCAGTGACGTCCAAGACCCCATTGGAGCTCTATAGCTTGACCAAAGATCAAACTGACTATGCATGGTACACCACAACGTAAGTATATACATTTTAAGCATGCTTCCTCTGGTGGTCTGATCTTTTTCTCAATCTTTCTATCATCTGCTGGATGAATACAGAAAAGGGTTACTTCCTTGATTCTAATGCTATAAAACTTAGACATGCTTTTCTGATTTTCATAACAGAATTGTGATAAATTCCCGTGACCTGTCACTGAGGAAAGATATTGCTCCAGTTTTGAGGGTTGCAAGTCTTGGCCATGCCATGCTTGCTTTTGTAAATGGGGTATTCATTGGTAAGACACACCACCTTGTAATGTAAAACTTGTGTGCAACATTCGTTTATAGCACAAGTTACAGGACTTTTTCCAAGTTCATAGTTACAACAATTAAAGGTTTTCAGGATCTGCACACGGAAGCCAAGTTGAGAAGAGTTTTGTCCTCCAACATCCTGTCACCTTGAAACCTGGGGTCAACACCATCACCCTGTTGGGCAATCTTGTGGGGCTTCCTGTAAGGAGCTTATATCAAAAGTAACATACTTTGGTCTTTGACTATATATCTTAAAGTTGTATCTCATATGGCATTTTTTCTTTTTCAATTAATGAAGGATAGTGGAGCCTATATGGAGCATAGGTATGCCGGGCCTAAAGGTGTTGCTATTTTAGGTTTGAATACAGGAACACTTGATATGTCAATGAATGGTTGGGGACATCAGGTATTGAATGAACTTACACCTGAGTTTCTGTCAGGAATTGACATTTTTAAGAATACAAGACCAAAAATGGCTAATTCACACAGAACTTGTAGGTTGGGTTGAATGGAGAGAAGGATAAGTTGTACACAGAGGAAGGAATGAAGAAGGTACAATGGAAAAAGGTGGAGAAAGAAGGACCTCCAATGACATGGTACAAGGTAATCATAAGAGGAAACATTCTTGGTTTCAAAAAGCTCTTGAGCTATATTGCTTAATTTAAGCTGGTGGGGTACTTACCTTTAAATGACCAATGTTTTCGGTTGTTGCAGGCATTCTTTGATGAGCCTGAAGGGAAAAGCCCTGTTGCTGTTAAAATGATTGGTATGAAAAAGGGCGTGATTTGGATCAATGGTAAGAGCATAGGTCGATACTGGTTGTCTTACGTCTCGCCGCTAGGACAACCCACGCAAATCGAGTAAGGAAAACAACCCTTTTTATGTTTAGGAAGAAAATGGTATTCAGATTCTGTTTTTGAAATCTATAAATTTTCATGAACATATGCATTTTGTCAGGTATCATATTCCAAGATCATACATTAAGCCAAAAGACAATCTGATGGTCATTTTGGAGGAAGAATCAGCAAGCATTGCTGATGTTGAGATCATGACAGTCAACAGAGACACAATATGTAGCATCATTACAGACGATCATGTACCGAGCGTGAAGTCCTGGGAAAGAAAGGATAACAAATTCAGGACTGTGGTTGATGATGCCAAACCAGGAGCTCACTTGAAATGCCCTAACAGCAAAAAGATCGAAGCTGTTGAATTTGCCAGCTTTGGTGACCCTTTTGGCGCTTGTGGAGATCTCCAACTTGGAAACTGCAATTCACCTATCTCCAAGCAGGTTGTTGAACAGGTACATCATCCTGACTCCTGACACTGCCCTTTTTCTTCTCTTAATCTCCTGACATCAACTCTGCAACTACTTCCACTTTTCACATACATAACCGTCGTATCTTCTTGCAGCTTTGTTTGGGAAAAGTTGCCTGTGACATTCCCATGGAGAAAGAACTTTTCATGAAGGAGAATGATGCTTGCCCAGATGTGAAAAAGACATTGGCAATTCAAGTGAAATGCGGATAGGGTAAAACAGAAACCATCAAAGAACAAAGTATTATTGATTGCAATCAGTGAGTTTGAATAGGCCATTGCTTGAGCTTTCAAGGTTTTCAATTTTAGGACTCAAACTCATGTATTTGCACTCTCTTTCGTATGTACTTCTTCCATTAATTCATAAGTGGAGTTCTTCCAAAGTAGCTTCTCCATGCATACTTCACATTCCTGAAACCCTTTAGTTATTTTCCTGAAAAAATCTCAGAACAGGATTTGCAGAACTTTTTATATGACAATTTATGCAATCTCAAGACTTAACAGTCATAATTCATAACAGATTAGTTCCTAAAAATTTACATTCATCACAACTTTTGGTAGCCCGGATTTGACAGAATCAAAGTATAGTTGGTGTTCATATCATGAAAGTTGGATAATATTAGCATATACATGAAAATGGTTGCACTGTTGTTTTCAATTTTATTTTCATTATTTTATATTTTATTTAGATTAATTAATTAATTATATAATATAAGATTATTATTCTAAACAATATGAACATATAATTAATACCATGTTATTGTAGTAATTAATTATCCATTATTAATAGTATTTATATTAAATTAATAAGTCTTAGTAATTTGTAGATATAACAAAAAGGGAATAGTTATGGTAAATGACTATATTCTATAGAGAAAAATCAAAACATTTGAATACAATTAAATAATATAATATAAATAAATAAATATTATTTTTAATAAAAATTAATTATTATAAGAATTATAATTAAATATTAAGAAAATTATTTATTTACGTGTGTGTGTATATATATATATATATATATATTCAAATAGAAGTAATAATTTTTCAATTTAAGAGCTCTTAAATTGTCACATGTCCAATGTATATTTAATAGGTTTTGCACACCTCTCTCCTTAAAAATCCTAAAAATTTAATTAGTAGTATTTTATTTTTGATAATATATCATTAATAAAATTATAAAAAACAGTCTATCATTCTACAGTATCCTAAATATGCTTTGAAGAAATATAATATAATAATAAGTTAAAAATTCATTCTTTTTATGATGTTTGAAATTACTCTTCTTTAAAACTATTGATGACAATTCAGGTGCTTTCAATAGATCAATTTATGGGCTAGGTTCAGACTTAGACCGATTTAAGACTCAACTATTATAATTAAAGTAATATTATTTTGTTTAGAAAAGTGAGGTCTCGAATAAGCCTAACTCTTTGAGTACTGTCAGAAAATATGTAAGTGGGAGTATCGTGATAAAACTTTTATAAACTCCAAAATAAATGTAATTATATTTATAATATTAAGGTTAAATTCACTTTTAATATTTGAAATGATTATAATAATATTATTATTACACTTTCTTTTATTTATTAATTCTTTGTACATTGTACGCCTAGTTGAACAATTAAAGGAATAAAGTTTAAATATCTTTTTGAATTTACCCTTTAAGTAGTAACAATAAATTACTATTAAAATCAAATAAATTGATTTACCAATTTTCACGAATTATTAACTAAAAATATTGTGTAGACGTGCACAATTTGAGAATAATTAATATTTACTACTCCTGAACCACTAAATTAAATATACATCAATTATTTTAAAAATTAGCATTAATTTTTAAATTTTGATTACTTTTTTTTGGAGAATGTAACATATATATTAAGTAAAATGAGGGTTTATGTACAAACGAAGCAAAGCCATAAGCGGCTCCCAAAAAGAAAACAAAAGCCACAGGTGGCTCGCAAAAGAGAACAAGAGCCACAGACGGCTCTGTAAAGAAAAAAACCAAGCCACAGACGGCTGTCAAAATAAAATAAGCCACAGGCGGCTCTCAAAGATAAATCAAAATGCCACAGACGGCTCACAAAATAAAACAATCTCAACTAGGTAGAAAGTCGCCAGAAATGCCGCTGAGGAACAGGTATCTGAAGACGAGTCTCAAGGCCGAGAAGCCGGGAACGGATGAGCTCAATGATGTCCT
>JANZLC010065504.1:0-13461 GCA_026413385.1 Erythroxylum gracilipes
TTGTAAAGTTAAATTGGATAAAAATTAGAATTGGGTTCAAATTATATTGGGAAGAATAGTTAACATACTACTGACTCGTACCTGCAATTTTGTTCTTCTTTCATGTGTGATGACGGCGCTCCAGCAGGCGATTGCATGCGCATAAAGGAAGAAACTTTGTTGGAGTTGCGAAGGAAGTGATCATTATTCACGCGATGTCCCTGTCCTCGGTCTCGACAAGATCATTGATCTCGACATGGCATCTTTGTTTAGGACATGCTTCTTCTTGCACCATTCGTTAAGCCCTTGTTAAGAGTTCTATTAGTTTTTCTTTTAATGATCAGACAATGCCTTATGTCATGCATATAAAGTTAGTAAATTTCGTTAGTCGGAAGATATTGAAGATCATCACTTGGAGCAATTGCAGCATGAACATCTGAAATTATCCGATTATGTTTGACAAAGGAGATTAAACACCACATTATAGAAATTGCATCTCCTGTAAAGATATGAAATAAGTTAAAGAGTCAATACATGTTGAAATCTCTCAAATCAAGTTGAATCTAAGCAGAGACTAATCAAGCTAAAAATGCAATAGGAAATAGATATAAAACAATATATTAATGCATCCAATGAAATATTCAGTGACCTATTAAGGTTCAAGGTGATTATTGTAAACGAAGACAAAGCAATGATTTTGCTTTGTTTTCTACCTATATATATCTTATGAACACCTAGATGATGCTTATATTTGGAGGACATCACTTCACTATTGACCTACAACGAACATAGAATCAATATTGGTGAAAGCTCTCGAGTTGAGAGCCTATATGTAAGAAAAAACCAGGATGATAAAAAAAAAAAAAGTAGAGGAAAGATGGCTCGTCTAAGTAGAGTTCTAGGTCAAAATTCAAAGATAAAAGGACAGTTAGGTGCTACAAGTGTCACCAAATTGGACATAGCGGAAGGGATTGTCCAAATAAGAAGCAGAGAGACAGAGAAAATTAATGATCCGTCAAGGTTTGTCAATGAAGTGGACAGTAGAAACTTGAATTGCATTAATGGAGACATACGTACTCTACATTTCAATCATTCAACTTCAAGACTAATAACCAAAAAACATTGGTTGGTGTTATATACACCAGGAAACTTTGGAACTATCCAGTTATGAGATAATAAAACTTGAAAAATTGTACTTAATAGGACAAGTGAGGATTAAGATGTTTAATAATGCAATTAGGATGTTAAGTGGTATGTGATATGTAAAAAATTTGAGGAATAATTTGATCTCTTTGAAAACCTTACATGAAAAATATTTTTAAATATAAAACCGATGAAAATAATATTAAGATAGTAAAGAGTGTGATGGCTACGATGAAATGATGAAAATTTGAAAATGATCAAAATTTGAAAAAAAAAACTGTAAACTGATAAGGAGTATAGTTGTAAGTTGAGAAAATATAGCTACTAAGATGAACATCTTCTATTTACCAAAAAAAAGAAAAAGATGAACATCTTCTATAGATAGGATTGCTTACTTGTCTAAAGAACTATTGAAAATTGATTTGGAAAGTCCAGGAAATTGTGAAGAAAATTAATCCAAAAAGTCTACAAAAGTGTGTACAAAATTAATCTAGAAAGCCTAGAAAAGTGTGTGCAATTAATTATAAAGAAATATTTTATATAAATTCTAAGTCCAAAATGATAAGAACTAGGAAGTAAAATAAATACTCAGCAAAATATCTAGAATATTTTAGAAGTCACCAACAATTTTCTAAGACAATAAATAGGCCTGAAATGTATGCTATTAAAGTAAGAAGAAGAACGTTGTAAGCATATTGCAAGCCAAACCAATAAAGCAACAACATTGTAAGCATATTGCAAGCCAAAGCAATAAAGCTCTTCTTTTACAAATCCTTCTATTCCCTTATCATATCCTTAAAATCTAATAGTGGTATCAAACTAATGTTGATCCTTCTCACTGGCCTTCATTACTTTACCTAATTGACCAACATTATTCAACTATAATTAAACCTTAATTCCCATTTTTGATGGGGAAGCATATAATTATTTGAGCATCCAAATAAAGATTGTATTCATCTCACAAGACTCGTGAGATGTTATAAAGAGTGGTTATGAAATCCTAATTAGCCAAGAAAAATTAGCTACGTAGACAAAAATACAACACAATGATTTAAAAAACTCATCCAGTTTAGTCGGTTTAACAGTCAAAACCTTAAACTGTCTAATTTTTTGATTCACTTTACTTTAATAACTCTTGTTGTTAAAAACTGATCAATTTATTAATTGATCAATCAGTTTTTATCAATTAATAAGCCTTTATAAATTAAATAAATCAATTAATTTTTATTTAATAATTTATTTTTCAAAAAAATTTCAAATTCTTTTATAGGTAAAGACAATATCTTTTAATCCTATTTCAAAATTTTAATTTTAGTTAATTTTAGTTGGTTTTATGACGATCTACTACTAGTTGAATTTTTTAAAACTTACACCTCTTGTTTTATCTGTTTAACTTCCGATTTGATTTCTAAAGCATTGATACAATAAAAGAAGTACAAGAAAAATAAGCAACATGATGCCAAGGCCTTGCTATTCATCTAATAAGCAGTTAGCAAGGAGATTTTTCTAAGGATTATGCAAGCAAGCAAAGCAAACGAGACGTGGGAGACACTAAAAAATGAGTTTCGAGGCATGGATGAGACAATATCCATCAAACTCCAATCCTTATATAAATATTTTGAGGAGATGAATCAATAAAATCTTTCTTCTATCGTATCTCTAATATTTTCGATCGAATTAGAAGTTATAGGCGTACGATAGAAGATAAGAAAATAATATAAAAAATATTAAGAAGTCTTCCTACAAATATGACCTTATTATGGCTGGTAGAAGAATCAAAATATTTATTAAAATTCATTAAAGTGGAATTAATGGCTCTCTAGAAGCTCATGAAGCTAGACTAAAAAGATTTGAGTAGCCACTAGAGCAAGCATTCTAAACAAAAATAAATATCTTCAAAAATGATGGACATATGAAAAATAGCCACAGTAAAAATTCTCAAAGAAGAAGAGCATTTTCTAACCATGGTAGGGGGAGAGGAAAGCAACAAAGTAATGATACATCAAGCTCTTATTGCAAATTGTGCAAGAAAAATAATCATGATACAAAATATTGCTGGTACAAATGAAAAAAGTGTAAAAGACACCTTCATTATGAAAAAGATTGTTGATACTAATAAAAGTAAAAGGCAAAATTTTCAAAAAATAATGAATATTTTGATCACACAGTATACTCTGTACAATCTTTAGTGGTTATTTAAATCATATGACTAAGAACAAGATCTTTGTGTAACTAGATGAAAGTGTAAAATCCTAAGTTACACTTGGTGATGAAATTTACACACTGTTGAAGGAAAAGGCACTGTTGTTGTTAGATTCTAGTGCGATAGTGAAAAATACATCTTTAATGTTTTTATGTTGTTAGACCTTACTCAAAATTTATTAAGTATAGGCCAATTAATTTGCAAAAATTATTCACTAACAAAAATGTGTTCTAGATATTTTTTAATATGCTGGTCTTATTGGAACAAAACTTGCAACTACACCTTTACCTTATAAGTTCAAAATTGAAAATATTGAATCCTCTTTGCTTCATAAAGTTGATCATTATAGGAAATTAATTGGCAAGCTCTTATATTTGGGTTTTACTCATCTTGATATCACTTATGAAACTCAACAGTTGAGCTAGTATGTTCATTCTCTCATATAAAATCATTGGTCCATTGCCTTTGGTGTCTTAAAATATCTCAAAGGTTCACCATCCAAAGGTCTCTTCTTTCCTGTTGTCAATGATTTTAGATTTTAGGCATTTTTTGATGTAGATTGGGCATCTTTCCTTGTTACAAAAAGATCTATTACTAGTTATTATATCTTTTAGGCCCTGCTTTGATCTTTTGGAAAATTAAAAAGCAAATTACTATTTCACGATCCTTTGTTGAAGTTGAAATAGGAGTTTATCTTCAATTGTATGTGAGCTTCAATGGATCTCTTACTTGTTTCACAATCTTTCCATTGAATTTTTGCAACCAATTTTTTTATGGTATGATAACTAGGCTGCCATTCATATCACCTCTAGCCTTGTTTTTTGTGAACGAACTAAACATATTGAAATTGATTGTCACTTATTTTATGATAAATTCAAGCAAGGATTCATTCCTTTTCAATTTGTTCCTTCACAACAGCATCCAGTTGATTTGTTTACTAAGCTGAGTACGTAATCTATTAGAAGTTAGTTTGTTATGTTTTGGCTCGAAAAGTTAGGAGGTTGTTAGAGAGAGTAGTTACAAAGAGTGAAAGAAATATAGTTTGATATAATTCTACAAATATAGTTTGTTAGTCATCTTCTATAAGAAGCTATTTGTACTTTTCATTTTTAATATATACAAAAGCATTTTCCATTTTCTACTGTTATTTCACATTAAATCCCAACAATTTGCTTCCAGTCATTTCAATAATTTGCCACCAATCTCTTCTTCAATTTCGTCAGCTTTCTTGAAACTAATCATTTTCTTAATGCCACCTACATTAAGCAATTCTGACATATCTCCTTTCCAGTCTTGTTGGCTTCAGTCTCTTCTTTAATCTTGTTCCTTCTCTTGATTTTGTTACATTTCTTGAAATGGTTCTTTGGCTCCTATGTCTTCTACAGATGTGTTGCCTTTTTGTGTGGTTCCTAAGACAATGAGTTCCCTCCCCATGCAATTTTCAATTTCCTAAAAATTTCCAAGCTTTTGAATTTCTTTGAGATCTTCTATTGTTGGAAAAATCTTTAGGATTGGTACTGATGCTCAATTTCCTAAGTTTCTGCAACCATTCTAAGTCTTTCAAAGTGCATGAAATGCCCTTTTTCTACACACTACTAACTACTAATAATGCAAACACACGTAATAAATAAAAGACAGGCGTCTGTTAAAGTTTAAAATAATAGGAGCTTGTCAGACAATAGAAGTCATTTAAACGATAAGAGCCTATTAGACAGTAGGAGCCTGTTAGACGATAAATCCTGTCAAAACTATTTGAAACAGAAGGCACCTGTTGAAACTGAAATGAACTTATTACAAGTTGAAAACAAAAGGAGCCTATTATAAAAGTGAAGGAGCCTCTTGCTAAAATAAACAAACACAATATAATGGAAAAGTTTAAAAGTTAAAGAGAGAGAGGAATTACGTGGTTGATTTATACTGGTTCTACTTATAACCCAAGTCTACATCCAATCCTCGAGTATCCAACTTGAGTGTTTCACTAAAATCCCAAGTAGTAATTTGGCGAGCTTCTTTAAGCTCATGAGTACATATTCTTTAAGGTTCTCCAACCTTCCAAACTAGTAGTATTTGACTAGCCTCTACAAGCACCCAATAAATGAAAAACTTATTTGTTCGATATGAGCTTCAATGATTTCTCTCAAGAAGAATTTTCGCTTTCTAAAGCACAAGAGATTTGATAACAATATGACTTTCAAGAGTATTAATGCCATTAATGTATTTCAAAAGTCTGGCATATGTCCCACATTCGCAAATGTAGTGGCTCTTCCTTAAATAAACATCTTCTTCAACTGATTGTTGCTTCTTTTATATCTTGAATTGACTTTGAATCTTCAATACCATATTTGATAAAATCTTCCAGTATCTAGATGTTAAGACAAATGATCATATCACAAAGCTTATTGTGATTTGTAAGATCCTTCTAGTTATTATGGAATCATTTCTAATAAATCAGGAAAGTTTATAAGGAAGGATTCTGCAAGAAAGGAAGCATTATCATATGATTTTATTTCCTTTTGAAAAATATATCATTACCTATACAAAGAAATAAATCCAATTTGAATTTTGAAATATTATAAGGTCATCATCAAAATCATTAATAATAAACCTTGAGCTAACAACTACAAACACTTTCAATATTTAAAAAAGTCATGTGAGTGAAGACATTGCCTTAGGTACTTCATCCAACAAATAACACTTAGAAATGTCCAAGTGGGATAGCTTCTCAAGCAAATCTATTTCACCTATAAGTCCCTCCGAATTATGACAGGTCCTAAGATCCATGATCCTCAAATTTGGGAGATGACACATAGGCTTAACAAGCTCGATGATTAATTATAGGCATTCGTTGAAGGTTAACGAACTTCAATTGTTTTGTAGACTTCAAACCTTTTAAGAAATCAAAGTTCTCTATCTTAATTTGATGCTTTGGCGCACTCTTCTTGGCTATATTCATCCATCTTCTTAGGTAAACGACATTAGGCTTTTTCATCTTTGAGAATTCCACAAATTTGTAATCAAGAAAACACTAGTTAAAAGTTAATATTGCTTGTAGGCTATCCTCAATAAGTAAATCTTTGGTTTCTACCAAATATACATTGTAACACTGCGAAACACTTCTTATTGGATTCCCATTATCATTGGCAAAAAACTCAACTTCAATCCTTAAATCTAAACAACAAATAATCGGGGTATTGTTACGGGGAGGAAGCCTCAAAGTCATGAGTCTCTCCGGTCAGTTAAGATGTGTAACTGAAGATGAATAAAGCAATACTGTTAAGATATATATTATATATCTTATTATTTAGTTTTAGCATTATTCGATCATTAGACTTTTAAGACAACGTTGATTAACTTCAAATCCTAATCATGATGGGATAGAATATCCTGGATAATATTTGATAAGAGATCGTATGAAGATAGAACTCCATCTTGTGAAAACTCCTTTCAAAAATCACGTGACCTTAGTGGAATGCGGTGAGTCCTCTTTTGTATGGTTTTGTTTATGGATTTTCTGCTGTAAGCTCTTTGGTCTATAGTTGTTGATTGGATTGGTGTACAACAATGCTAATTTTATGTTTATAATTAATCCATCTTGTTGTTGCGTTTTGTGTGGCTCCTGCGCAACTTGAGCTATGTTTTCCTTCTATGTGTCGTGGTTCATGTGTTTCTGGTGTTGTTGTCATTTTGTTTTGGCATTTGGGTGAATCATTTGATTCTGATCTATGAATAGAACTAACACTTATAAAGCCTAAATTTAGTGAGATTAAATAGACAAACATCTTTAAAATAGGCCTAAACCTATAACAATAATATCTAGATATTATGAGTAATACACAGGACATGGCTCATCTCCATCATATTGCACTTGATGATCACCATCCCATGCCAGCTCATGTCCTTTTCCTTATTCAACTATAGGCTAATAAACAAAAGTTGAAACAGAGGTATAATTCACAACACCAAACGATAAACTGTTGAAAGTAGTACTATCTTCTTTGATGTGATTTGCACCCTTCTTATGCTCGTAGAAGATTATGTCTCTACTTTTAACAACCTTCTATTTTTTAGGGTCATAAAGCCTATAACCAAACTCTTTGTCTCTATATCCAACAAATAAACAAGGAGTAGTCTTTGAATCTAAATTCAATATCTGCTCCTTTGTTAGATGTTTAAAAGCTTTGCATTTGAACACCTTTAGATATGAATATGTTGGATCTTTCTTTTTCCACATTCCCGTAAATATGTCAAGCTTTAATCGAACAAATGGAGTTATGTTGATCATGTATACTGGGGTTCAGATTGCCTCACCCCAAAAGGACTTTGATAGTTTTGACATTCAGAGCATAACACCAAGCCTTCTCTATAATGGTTCTACTCATTCTTCTAACAACACCATTATGATGTGGGGTACTATGTTCTATCTACTTTTATCTCATGACATGTATCACACAATATCCCTTAAACTCATCACAGGTATACTAGCCTACATTGTCAGTTTGGAGACAATTTAACTTTCTCTCCATCTTTCTTTCCATTATGGCATGAAATTTTCGAAATGTCTCAAAAACCTAACTTTTCAATTTCACTATAAAGACTTAAGTTTTGCGAGTAACATCACAAACAAAAGTAACATGGTACTTATTATTCAAGGGACCACACATGTTGGAGTACACCAGCTTTAGCTTAGTCTTCCTTCTAATAGACCTTTTATAGAAAGACATTCAATGTTGCTTTTTAGCCACGCAATGATCACATGAGTTAAGAGAAACATTGGTATTCACAGGGATAAAAGATTTTCTAAGTAGCAATCTGATCCTTTTTTCGCTAACATGTCCTAATCTCTAGTGCTACAAATATGGAGAAGTATCTCTTTAACGACATATAGTTTTCTAGAACACACTTTCAACTGTGTCTCATATAAGGTCCAAAATAGTCCACTATGAGCAATTGTTAAAGCTGCTTTAGAAAACTTCGACTTGCCATCTGCAAACATTTGTTGATATCCTTCTTAATCAAGTACATTCCCTGAAAATAAATCGAGACGCAAGTTAAGAATGTGTCAGACTCCTTTCAAGGTTAATATACACTTAACTTGATTTGAATCCGACTGTCATCCATATTAACGATGCTAGCAGAACTCTGATTTTTCATCTTAACAATTCTAAATATCACCACTTTTGTAACTGATGAAGTATTCCCTCTTTTGAACACAATGATATGAAGCCCCTTTATTGATAAGCCATTCAAAATCTGAATGACTAATGTGGAGTTACTCATTGGTTGCACAAATCAATAATTCCTCATCATCTGTACTTGAAGCTTGCTGTAGTGTAATTTTCATCTCCATCTTTTTGGTTGTCTTGCTTCTTCTAATCTCTTTTCCACTTATAGTAGAACTTCTTTATATGATCAAGCTTAGTGTAGTAGTGACATGTCCTAGTCTCTTTTCCATCTTTAAACTTGGACTTATTCTTAGACTTGCCTTGCATTTTGAAACCTCTACTCTTGCTTCTTTCTCTGTTATCTACCGTTAGAGCCTATATGTTGTCAACACCAATCTCCTTCCTCCTAATGTCCTCATTAAACATGCTCTCATTAATCACATCCAAAGAAAGCACACCATCTAGAGTGGAGTTGTTGATAGTCACACCCAAAGTTTCCTAATTATCCGAAAAGAAAATAACTGGAAAAAGTCTTTTAGCTCATTATCAAAGATGGTCTTCATTATAATCAACTTGTTGATGACATCCTGAAAATCATTGAGATGTTCCAATATTGATTTTATAACCTCCAACTTTAGGTTTACAAGACTTTTAGTTAAGTAGGTTTTGTTGTGAGTGACATTTCACTTATAAACACCCTCTAATTTCTTTCACAGCTCAAAAGGATTCGCCTACTGAGATATGTGATTAAATATGTTGATATTAATCTATTGTTTAATAATTCTTAAGGTTTTTCTCTTCATCTTTTCTCAGTCATTATCTAACATCTTCTCCAACTTAAACGAGACATCGTCTTTTACAATTTTATCCACATTGATTGCCTAATAGAGATCCTTGCAATACAAGAGACTTCCATCATACGTCTCCATATTGAGTAGTTGGTCCAAGTCAACTTGGATGATTTAATCAAACTTTTTTTTGGATGAAATAGAGGATACCCTAAAAGGGAGAGAGAACAAGGAAATTTCATATGAACAAATAAATCTGACAAGTTGCATGTGTTTATCAGCGCCTAACCCTGAGATGTGGATCATCCAAGGCATACAAGCATGGCGTACTTCTTTTGTTCGAACCAACGTTTGATTTGCTAGTGCAAAATAAACCAATTTTAAAATGGGATAACATGTTCAATACAACATGAGTTTCAAGTTAGTTGAAACCGCTTCAAGTTAGGATGATTAATCAACTTTAGGTTTGAGTCCTACAAAGGAATATACACAAAAGATCTTTTTTTGGCCCTCTCTAGTCTGGTATGGAATGAACTTATAATCATGGAATTGATTCGATTATCATATTCTAGATTATAAGTTCATAACTTTAGCCCATTCCCGTTTTAGGCAGAACAGATCTTTGGATACCCATATAATCATCAAAGACTGTTAAAGTGACTAATTTATAGATCTGGGTTGTTTCGCTCTCAACGATGAAGCTTATCTCCCATCATCTCACAAGTCGAGCTTAACCCTTAGTATTCTGATGTTCATATTGAAAATTAAAAAAAACTAGCAATTAGTATAAATAAAGATTAACTTTGCAAGAAATCATTTTATCCAGTACTAGAGGAAAATTTTGTGTTCTACCAAATCACACGCTTATTACCACGACGGTGGATATTGGTATTTTGGGAATACGCCTTAACAACCAATGGTTAACGAAGCCCTTTCTTTCTTATTAATATTCATTGTTACTAAAGCTAATATAAAAAAAGTTCTTCCAAAATTAAGTATAAATTATATATATATATATATATATATATATATATAGACACACCAATATGACTCCCACTAATCATATAAATCTAACTTCAATAAAATTGTAGTTAAACAATGCTATTTGGACTCTAAAACTGTTATATTATCATGTGTTTCTTTCATATGCAAATTTTAGCTCTACATCAAAGGATATGATTTTAAACTGCACATGGTCTCCTACACGGTCGTGAGTGGTGACTGTGTCCTTCAAAAACTCAACGTCACTTTGACACACGACTCCAATGACTTACACGATCGATGAACATGGTCATGTCCTCCACTTATACTACCATGCTTGACTCCACGTGAGTGTGTCTTTCCTCAAGTGTCATCCTTCAACTTGTACACAATTATAGAAGCTCACATGTTCATCTGCACAGCCGTGTCCACCATTGACACAAGCGTGTGCAACCTTATCACAAGCAACTACTCCAAAAATAGCTTCAACTCATTGATTTTTGCCTCAAATCGCTTGATCTTCATTCCTTTTGATCTATGATGACAACTAACATTTATAAAGCCATAATTTAATGGAATTAAATAAACAAACATCTCTAAAATGTGGTTGGAACCACAACAACCCAAAAGTTATTTAAAAATGAGTAAAATGATGTCGTTTTCTATTTTTAATTTTTTTAATTAAAAAAAAACTCGATCGAACTTGGGCTCGAATCAAGTGCTTCAGGCTTAATCGATCTTTGGATCGAGCTCGACCCTGCCTGGCTCATTGTCATCCCTAGTAATACCTAAATTCTTTCACATGAATAATATCTATCAGATGCAATGTATTGATTCCTAGTAAAAGATACACATATCTTAATTGGTAATCAGAAAGTAAATAGATATATAAGTTTGAGGTCTACAAGAGGAAAATTGTTTAGGCCTCCGATTTCTCACTTGACATATATTGGTAAATTGATTTTTATTGTTTTAAAAACATATTTTTATTTATAAATATATCCTTATCAACTTTTTTGTCTTTTTAACGAGTCTGGTGGTAAAAATATTTTTGACGAAAATTAGTATAGAAAAGTCTACAATTTATTGAGTTCAATTGAAAAAAATAAATGGAAGGAATCCTACCACAACAAAATCTACTGAAGGGGCTTTAATAGCCATTTCAAAGAAAAATGTTTACAAACAAAATCATAATTCAAAGAAAAGGAACAAAAGAAGTAATTAATCTTTAAAAAATAGAAAAATATAATTAGAAAAAAAAATCAGCACACATATACTCATTTAAAATATAGATTTAAGAATAGAAAAGGAAAGAAAGGAATAAAAAGTTAATTAAATCGTAGCTCCAAACTTAACCCAAATTAGTTTATAGGGAAATTGAAAAACAAATGGTAAAAAACAATATATATACAAAAACATTATTTTTAAAAATTTGCATAATTAATATTTAAAATTTGACATACTTATAGATTGAAAAACACACGGTCCGTTGCTTATACCCCAAAAATTAGTCTCATATAGCGACCAGCCCGATGCACGGGTCTGAAAAGATTAGAAGACGTGGTCGTTAAATATATTTCTATTTATCTTTTAAATATCTTTTTCAATCCATAAATACGTCAAATTTTAAATATTAATTATACAAATTTTTAAAAATAATGTTTTATATTTATATGGTTATTGTCTAGTTTATAATATATATATATATATATATATATATACACACACACTAAGTATACAAAACATGACATACTTATGGATTAAAAAATATATTTAAAAGATAAATAAATATATATTTAACGACCACGTCTTCTAATCTTTTTATACCCGTGCATCAGGCTGGTTGCTATATGAGACTATTTTTGGGGGTCTAAGCAATGAACCGTGTGTTGATTAACAATTCTAGGCGGATTTCAACCTTCAAAGCCATAGCTCGGTCAAACCATAAGGTATTAGTCTTGGCATCGTTCAAAGGCTCAGAAATATGAACCCAGTCCCGCGTATAATATACGCAGAGATCATGTGGTTTCTACCCATCTATAAATATACTTCTTCCCTTTCATTACTACGACATGCAAAATCCATCTTAATCTAGTGCTTTAAAACTCATTGACGAGCCAGTGGACAGGGCATTTAATAACAATCTTCTGTCATAGTTTACCCATAAACGCTATACCAAAGAAATAAAGAGATGGCTGCTTGTAACCCTAAAACCACCTTAGTTGTTTTATTCCTTTCCTCAATCTTCCTGGTTTCTTTTGAACAAGCCGAAATGAGGCCATTTGGGGACGAACAACTCATGCGGAAGCAACAAGGATTAGTGTTACAGTCTCTGCAGAAAGGTGGTCCTACACATCCAAGTCCCAACCCATGCACTAACGTCCCTGGACGTAGCACAGGCGGCAGTTGCACCTTGAACGGAATGAATGTCGCCGGCAGTGTCGTCCGTTCACCTCCTGCTTTCCCCGGACTCGTCGACGATGTTGGCGTCGCTTCCACTACTGCTAACAGGAGCCAACACGACAACCAGCATCAAAGTTCGTCAGCTTCCATCTGAAGTTCGTATTGCGAATGCGTGCAACTAACCCAAGAACCCATCTCATGACACGTAATAAACATGACCAAATACAATCCACTTGCTTCTCTGTCTACCTAGAAGTTCATACGTTATAGATTTTCTTGTTTGTTTTTTCTCTGTCTTTTCGGACAGTTGATGGCAACTAATGGAGTCAAGCTTGCATGGCTCAACTGAGTTAACAACTGATGATTCCACCCCAATTGTACAACATTAACATTGTTTATTCTTTTCTAAAGAGTTCTACAATAATTCGAAACACATGTTCTCTTTTTCCTTGTGCATATATTGGCAAGTTTCTTTTGTTACTGCTTTCTCTCTTTATGTATAATGAATAATAGTTTATATCAACTTTCATGAATTCATTAATTTTCTGGAAATCAGTCTAAGCATAGGTATAAACATCTCTCTAAATCAATAAAGGAACGTGTAATTTTTCCAAGAAAATTCAGGAAAATCACTTATACATTCTTATTTAAAAATTTAATTGGTTGAGGTTTGTTTAAAACTGGGCTGGATGATAAAAATTCAAGTTCAAGTTATATTCAAAGGTTCATCATACATAATTGAGTGAAAATTAGTTAAAGCTAGATTCCACTAAAAAAAATTGTGAATGAATTAATTATACAC
>JANZLC010065532.1:0-13459 GCA_026413385.1 Erythroxylum gracilipes
TGTGTTTGGACATCTTAGAAGTGTTTTTGAATCTTTGCAGATTTTTGGGCTGTTCAAATTACAGCCGTTATGCTGCCAAAATTTCGGTAAAAAGGGTTTAAAAATGAGTTTGAAAATTTATATGAATGTATAAGAAATGATTAAGATGACTTAAGTGAATTGAAATTTGCATGAGAAATAGTTCCAAGAAAGGGAAAACGATATGGTTTTGATTAGTATGAGAAGGGTTTTAAGATGAATAAGATGAAGGAAAAAAAATTATACCGAATTTGCTTTGTCTTAGGGTCTCCAACGCGATCAGATTGCTATGCTTCGTGTTTGCTACGGATGTCGGTGTTTGTTTCAGTTTGATGATTTCGTTCGCTTTGTATTCGTTTCAGTTCGATTTGAATTCGATTCAGAATTCTGACTTTCGATTTTGTTTGCTTCGTTTCCGTTTCTATTTTCCTGTTGGGATTTGGTTTTCGGATCAACATAGATGGTATCCGAGCAAGAAGAGTTTATAAGAAAACATGTATAAGTATAAGGGTTTCAGATTAAGTAGTTGGGTTCCGGAAACAAGATCCAACAGCCATGAAGGTCAATAATAATACACTTGATTAGCTCAAAGTTTCTTCAAAAATCATCATGAAATCCTAGCCTGCCACATCACATGATCATCTCATTTTAAGGATGAAAAGGTTGGGCTTTCATCACCAAAGTAAAGAAAAGTAATTATTTAGAGTGGCTAGATGAAGGGTGTTAGTAAAGCTCATTGTTGATGGTTGGGTCGGAAGAATATCGTGAGTGAGAGAAGAAGAGAAGAAGAAAAGAAGAGAAGAAGAAAGCATATGGCATATGTGAGAGACAAGGATAAAGATGGTCTTACAAGATGTAAATGACGTAGTGGTGTGTTTAAAAAGCAAAGTAACATTTGCTTGGTGGGTGTCATGACACATGTCATGACACTTACCACATAAAAGAATCAAAATAACAAGTCCTCTTCTTAGCCTAAAACATTATTCTTAATAATCAGTCCATTTGTCTCTTAATTTCTAATCCAATTGTCTCCCAATCATCTATGACACTTGTCATTAAATCTTAATGTCATTTATCAAAAATTTCCACTGTCATTTGACACTTAATTCTATTGTCATTTATCAATTGTTCTGCCACTTGTCATTTATCAATTGTTCTGCCACTTGTCATTTTCCTAGTCCAAAATACCCATAATTTTAGAAAATTCTCAAATTTCACCAAAAATTCTAAATCAATAATTTAATTCACCATACCAATTTTAAGGAAAAATATTCACTATCCATATCATAATCACATTAAAACAATCATTTATACCTGGAAAATGTCAAATGAGTACATCATTATAATGTGTGCAATAATCAAATTGACGTGTATGTATACATATTATGCATGA
The DNA here is from genome assembly GCA_026413385.1 of Erythroxylum gracilipes. Taxonomy (NCBI): domain Eukaryota; kingdom Viridiplantae; phylum Streptophyta; class Magnoliopsida; order Malpighiales; family Erythroxylaceae; genus Erythroxylum; species Erythroxylum gracilipes. Next base: position 1,412 of record JANZLC010065532.1, read on the forward strand.
GCATGAAGTGCATTTCCTAATTTTCTCATTGATATATCTCATGCATAGTATTTTAGGGTTCTAACCCTTAGCATGGGAAAACGGAATATTACATAATTTCTTATAGTTATAAATTTTACTTATATTAATTTAATTTTAATCATTTAGGATTATTTAGGACTCTTTCTCTTAATTAAATTCTTCCTTTTAGTGTAGCTATTTAAGAGCTTGTGGTCCTATTTTCTTTTTGGTTTTACCTATATCCTCCTTTCTTAACAATTGATACGTTCACTTAAGCGATTTGCCAAGGTCACCTTGTTATCACACCTCATCTCCCTATTTTGTTGTTAGTGACTTGCTTATGTTTCTCTTAATCTAAACCATGTTTAGTTTGATTTTCATTTTGTTTCAACTTTATTTTAGGACTATGTTTCAATTTTTGATTTGTTATCTTAGGCTTACCCTTATCTTCTTTCTTTTTAAGGGTTTGCCCTAGAAAACATTGTTAGCAAGGAAGAAATTTAGTGGCATTCAAGTCTAAGACAAAACAAATATGAAAGTGTAAAAATGATTATTGTATTTGTTTTAAGGTAACCTTAGTTTCTCTATTAGGTTTTTTGTACTCCTTTGGTTCTTTTTGTAACATCTCATTTTCATACTAAGGGTTAGAACCCTAAAAATTTGGTACATGTGAGATTAATCAGAGATTTAGGAAAATGCATTTCATGTTCATGCAAAATATAGCATACACATACATGTGAATAGGGAATTTTGCACATGAAAATGATTGTACATGCATTCATTGACATTCCGGGTAAAATAGTTTATAAATGTGATTGTTATTGAGAATTGTGGTTTGTTTGTATTGAAAATTGATTTGGAGAGTGTAAATGTTGATTTAGAATTTTGGAGAATTTTAGAAAAGTTTTTGAAAATTTGGAGTAATTTTAGACTAGGACAAATGCCAAGTGGCAAAACAATTGTTAAATGGTAATAGAATTTACTGTCAAATGGTAATGAAAATTTTGATAAATAACTTTAGGATTTATTGACAAATGCCATTGAAAATTAGGGGACAACTGGAGTAGAAATTGAAATTGATTGCATTAGTTAAATGAAAGCAACCAATCTATTGCTTTAGAAATGGGACATTTGTCACTTACCCCAACCATGTCTTAAGTCATGAGCTTTTTATTAAAAGCCCCTTGTTTTTGGCTTTGTCATTCTTGATGCTTTCTCTCCTAATAAGTTATTGGAGTTTTGCTTTGGTTCTCTCCATTTTCGTAGCTTCTCTTCTTCCTCTCCTCTTCTTGATTTTTTGACCATCTTTCATGCTACTCTTTCATCTTGCTTTCTCTTCCATTCTCACCAAAAACCCAAACTTTTCAACGTCAAGATGATGATGATTGTGGGTTGTTAATGAAGTTAGGAATTTTTAAGTTTCTTGAAGATTTTGAAAAATTGGAAACTAAATCAAGGAAGTACCTTGTCAAATATCATAGGTTTTGGTTAAATGAAGCATTTGTGATGATATTGAGAGGTTGATTTCATGAAATGGTGTTTTGGGGATGTGTGTGTGTCGTGAATGGTCAGAGTGTGTAATTTTCTTGCTTTCGTTGATGAGTAATGATTTATAGAAATGTTTTAAGGTTGAATGATCATCAAAGTAGTGTTTGGAGGAATGTAGAAAATTGCTTATGAAAGGGTAAATTTATATGCTCTGTTTTTGGTTAATGATCAATTATAGATCATGAATTGTTTGTGAGTGATTTATTGAGTTGAATTGGGTAGAGAATGAAGAGGAAATGAAATGGAAGAGATAATTTAGGTATAAGATGAGTTAGGTGTTAAATGTTGAAAATTTGAAAATATGGAAAATGTTAGCAGAAAAATTTCCACTGATATGCTTCTGTATTTTAGCCATAACTTGTTCTGTAGTTATCTAAATGAGTTGATTCTTGATTTGGATTAAACTAGAGGTATATGGCTACCTTTTTTTATGAAGACATCGAAATAAAATTCGGCTTTTAAGAGTCTCCAATTTTGATATGAAAATGAGAACTGGATGCAGCAAAATCTTAGATGAATGTATATGTTTATGTTCTATGTTGGGTGGTTATGAAAAAAAATAGGGAATATGAATTAGGTATGGATGATGTTGAGCTAAGCTTGAGGTATGCATGAAGTATTCATCAACTAGAAATGATGAATTTTAAATATGAAGTGCTTGATACTTAGGAATAACATATGTTATGGAAAAGGGATAGAAATTTTTAAATGATGAGATATAGTTGAATGTGATGAATCATTTGAGTAGAGATTAGAAGATTTAATGAAACAAAGTTGGTGTTTGAATTTTTATAAAGTGGTTTTGTACTAGAAGAGGTGAATTAGAAGATGATGGGTGTGTATGATGTTAGAATAGATGTAGGAACCATTGGAGAGGCTTTGGAGGGAGTTTTGTGTCACATTTGTCCATTAAATAGACATTAGGTCCATTAAAATGACCTTCTCAAGTCTAAAAAGGCCCCCAGACCAGTCCATGTCCGTTAAACAGACCTTCGCGGGTCTGGAAAGCACCCCAAGCCCGACAATGTCCGTTAAACTGACATCATTCTCAGGACAGCTACAGTAAATAGCAATTTTGACCATTTTAGAGGCAAAATCCCACTTTAAGTTCTTCATGAAAGTTGTAGATCACAAAGTTCTCTTTTAAACCATTTAAAAACAACATCAATCTAACATCTTTTTTGAAAGTTATGACAATCGCGCCAAAATAGGTTTAATATGATCGAGGACATAAACATGGTTGATTCTTTTGGCCATAAATTCCTCATCTGACCTCTAAATGAGGTGATTCTTAAACCAAAAAATTTATAACATAATTTTATACCTCTACATAAAAATTTATAGCATTATGATTTAAATTGAAAAATATTGATCAATTGAAAGTGTGGGAATCTGTTGGAACAGTGTAAATAGGATTATTTTTACTGAGCATATTTCAGTGTTTTAATTATATTTAAATCTGTAGGATTCTAATTGAGATGATTTTTTATTTTTAGTAAACTAGATAAATAGGACTACAAATCATGAAAAAGTTGAATTGTGATTCAATCTCTAAGATATTCAAATTCTGGATAGAAGATGTGCATAGTATACTGTTTTTGTATATGAACAACCCGATAATGCTTGAGGTATATCTTCCAAATTACTAATACAAATTTAGTGATTTTGGTGTTAAAAGAAACTTAAGAAATTGGAGAATAACCTTTTAGAAGGAAGTGTTGCCTAATTTTTCCATTTACCTTATCAGATTTAGTATGGAAAGTTGACCTATATGTGTATTAGAAGAAAAATCTGACGTGGTCAATGAAGTTATGAAATAGTTTTGACATTAGTTTATTGTGGTCCAAATTATAAGTACACATGGTATTAATGAGAGCTTTGATGTCTGAATGATTTGTTGATAAGGATCACAATAAAGTACCCCGAATTGTCATTGAACATGCATTGTGCATATTTTATAAATACGTATACATCAAGGAATATTTGTATATTTGTGCAAAAATATTATATGTATAAATATGTTTTGTATGTTATAGAGGAGCACATCAGACTCCAGTCGGATATTGCCGGACCATCCAGGCAATAACTTATTGGAGCGTACTGTGAGTAACCTAAGATGGTCTCACTATATTTGTTATGTTCTGTATGATACTAAATTGTATTGATGTATTACTGAACTACATTGACTGATTATGTACTGAATTCCAGACAATATATGTCCGAGGTGTTTGATGCATGTAAACAATATTGAAAGTGTTACTTGTATGTGAATGAGACTACCTAATTGATATTCTGATTCTCAACTGAAAAGTTGAATGTCGGACTGATGTCCGATGACAATAAGTTTCTGATTTTGCATCAGTTGTGACTGATATATATATATATATATATATATATATATATGGCATATTCTGTATTTGATGCACTTCAAAATATGCATGCTCAGATGAAGGCGTTGTGACTTGAGTAGCCAGTTTGAAGCACTTCCAAGAAGAGCTTTGCTCCGTGATTTCTGATTCTGTACATATAGCTATGCTCCGTGATTCTGTTCTGACCAAGCCCTATGGACCAATATTTGTACAAGTATGTGATAGGTACTCGGTCACAACAATAAGAACGAATGTGAGTCTCATGTATATAGCATTCATATAAGACTGAATTTCATGAGTGATTTGCAAAGCTGTAATGAAATGAGTGACTGTATGTACTGTGTGATTTTATTTGTTACATGAGTGAACCATCGAGGATGGTTATTCAACTGAGTTCGCAAAACTCATCAAAATTGCAACGTGGCTTTTAAGGTTTTCTAAATGTCTTTAGAAAGGCTTTGAGTAAGAATTTCAGGTCGAGATCAGTTTGCACCTGCATATGTATTTCATTATGCTATATTGATAAGTGCAGTCTTAAGTGTTTTGCAATGTATATGAAAATGGTTTTGGAAATGTAAAGACATTATGTCTAGAGTGTTTTGTATTTGTAATGGGCCCCACGTGATTAGTGAATCTCTAATGAGTTGTGTACTGGTTGTTGCATATAACTAAAAATGTTTATGAATGAAATTAGGCCCAATTTAGTTACGGATTTCTATGCATTATGTTTGTGATTAAAAAAAACCAATTTTTGACTGATTGAGTGCTCTAGTACGCCATCTCATAACATACGGATTCAAATATCACCTATAGATATTGGGCACGTGTTTTGCCGGAGTAGGGTGCTACACTTTTTCTATATTTTATTTTATATGTTATACTTTTTTTGTATTAAATATTAGTTTTTCAAGATTCATACCCTTTGTTACTTTTGCTATGATAACTTTATCATTTATTAATTAAAGAATTGTGATATTAAGTTTTATCAGTTTTTTCATTATTATTGCTATTGCTCAATGTATTTAAAAATGATTCATTATAGCATTAGGATATGCTTATTCTGGCATCATATTGGTGTCTAGCCAATACCAAAGGCTTTCATGGAATTTACTTGGTTCAAAGAAGTTTAAAACCTGTTTAGTTTTGTTGTTCATTCAATTTTTGGCTATTATTGAGTATGTTAGGTCATTTTAGTTCTCTATCTCTTTGTTTTCCTTTCAATTAATGTTTTGTTACTTTGACATATGCCTTTCTAGTTTTAGATTATCATTATCACTCAACTCTATTTTGATCACTTTATATAAGATCACATTGTCAAGGTGGTAGTATTTTTAAATCTTAAGTTGTACTAGACCAAGTCATTACTTATTGTGTAGCTTAATGGTTGTGGTTTAGTTATCATAATGAAAGCATTGTTCTCATTTCTTAAACTTATTTATGTTTTAAGTAAAGATCTTTGTTTTCATTTATAAACATTGTTCAATTATAAACATATTTATGTTTTAAGTAAAGATCTTTGTTTTCATTTAGTGTTGTCTTCTTTCATGAAAGCATTATTCTCATTTCTTAAACTTACATGTATTTCAATTATAAACATATTTAAGTTGTAAGTAAAGATCTTTAAACATCCTCTCAATTTCCCTATAGGAGAATGCTTCTTTAAGGTCCTTAATCTACATTTTAATAAAGGTGTGATTCACATAGGATCTTAGTGCCTGAATAGAAGAAGCATATTCAGTGCAAGTGCCAAAGGATTTACGAAAGTATAGAAAGGTCTAGTTTAGAATCTCTTAATGTAATTCTAAAATCACCATTTGGGCTTAAAAGTGAGGTTAGTCCATTTGAGTTCCTTTTGGAGAGTATAGATCTATGGCAGACTATAACGTTCAAATCCTACTCTTCTGACCATTGTACCCTCAGGGAGTAGTATATTTGAAATGATTGCAAGTAGGATCAAAGTGCTACCTTTTCCTTCTTTTTGAATTCCTCATCAAAAGGATTAGCATAAGTAGTCTTAGAATCCCTTTTTTTTGTTTTTCATGAGGTGTCTTAGGAGGGTTCTAATTATAGGAAGGCAACTTTAAGCCATCCACACTTAAACTAATCCTCGCTCGAGCCGGGTAGGTTCCTTACGGAGAAGCCTTTTATTTTATAACCAAGCAATTGGAAGCTCTTAAGGCTAGGTTAAGGTCTTTGAGTTCCCTCCTTATTGATTCCTACTTCCATATATATTGGCAGACATAGGACCCACTTACCTGAATTACTAATTATCTACTGACTACACATACTCCTCACTCTTTATTAGGTGGTTTAAGAATATAAAAGTAACTATTCTAAATTGTTTTGATCTAAGATTGGAAACCCCAACAGGGCTGGAATTAGAGATTAAACTATTAGAGAATGAGGCTTTGCTCAGGGGAAAAGTGATTGACTTTTTTCTAAGTTAGTCAATATTGTAATAACCACAAGTGCACGACATAGTTGTAACTAGTACCAACAAATAAAGGTCGATCCCACTGAGACATTGATTACTAATAGTTACCTTTTCTCCTATTATCTAGCTTATAAATTGATTTTGATTTTTAATAAAAAAGATATAAACTAAAGCAAATAAAATAAAATAGGTAACGATATTGAACAGAGAATTAAGAATTCAAATAGAAAATTACCAATATCTATAATTAGCATTTAGGTTTCAAATCCTCCTAAACCCTTAACAGATTGATCTTTTATTACTCTATTTTATTGATTTATTGGATTGTGGAGATTCTTATGGTATGCTAATAGCTGACCTTGAGTCTACTAACAACTAATGCTAAGGTTTTCAATCGAATTACTAAAGTTAAAGTTTATAGAATTGCTTTACCGATTTGTGAATCCCACTATTAGGTTTGACCCTAATATAGAAGATTTATGTCATCCTATCTCTAGGGTTACAGTCAACTCCTTCCAATTAAAGTAGATCTATTCATCAATATGATTTCTCATTCTCTATATATGAAATCAAATTATGATCTAATATTCTCGAGTCTATTAAAACATAAATAAAACACGTAATTGGAACAATTAAACCCATTGCATTAATAAAAGAATCAAACCATACTAAATTATTAACATAGGGGTTCATCTAACATAAATACTAACAAGATGTTTAGTTGCACATTGTTAAACATCGAATCAAACATACACTGAAAGAAAAACTAATTGAAAACAATGGGTTCATAATTCTAAATCTCCCTGGTTATCTTCTATCAAGTATTCTTGCTATGTAGAGGTCTAATCTTGTATTCTGATGGATCTGTCGATAAGTTCTTTGCATTTTCCCCTTCCCTAGACCAAAATTGCCCCTTAAGAACAATCTCCACGTAATCGCCTCTTGAAGTTTCGTCCTGTCTCCCTCTATTGTTTGCCTTTGAAAATCGTCTTTTATATTGAATTCTAGGGTTTTAGTCGATGCACAATAACCATATTCTTTAAATATCACAAAACAACATGATTTGAGAGACGTGTACCAGCAGATGCGTAGCCATGCATCCCTTCTATACAACAAATCTTTATTCTATGTCGAAATTCTTGTCCTTTAAGTCTGTGAAGGCAATTATACTCTATACACAAATTTGGAGTGAATCAAGTACCAAATATACAACAAAAGTATAAAATATCAAGCAAAATATATCAAATATGCAGGTAAAAATATAGTCAATTATGCATCTATCAAACATTCTCACACTTAAGCTTTTGCTTGTCCTAAAGCAAACCATAATCAAAATTATAAATCTGCAACATCAATTCATCATCAATCTTGATTTGTCCATTTATACTATACATCGTCATATCATACTCAATAAATTTAACATACAGTTAGATCAATTTATCCTAAAATTAACCGCCTTAACAATATTAATAGTAATCATGTCAATAATCACATTGAAGTCAAAAGCATATACCTTCAAACTCTCATTGAAATTTCACTCAATGCACTCAAATGTTTAGTATGAAAAGCATTAAAACTCTCAATCAATGCATAGTAGAACTATTACCATAAGCTTACAATAAAATCACATGTCCACCACTTTTGTATAAACTAGAAAAAAATCAAAAGGTCTTATAAAGTTGTAATGGGGTCTAGGTAAGGTATGATTCGAATAATAAAAAAGGTTAAATTGAAGTAGATTTACTAAAAGAAAACATTACAAGACTTTCTTACAAATACATATAGGCCCTTTCATTGAACAACTAATGGTACTATATAGTTATGTTTTTCTTCCTTTTTTTCTTTTTTTTCTTTCTTTTTTATGATTTTTTTACACAATAATTCGAGCATTCAGTACCACAATTATAGAAATAACAAACCTTTCAAGCAATTCAATTCTCAAACAAGAAAATAATGTAAATAACCTTTATAATTCAAAACAATAAAAAAGACTTCAAAGAAATATAGGATAAGAGTTAATATGTGGGTTAAATCAATGAAAAAGGTGAAGGCTCAACTTGATTATTCCTAAAGGATAATTTTATGGGTATGGTAAATATAAAAGAAATAGGTTGCCTCCCATGCAGTGCTTGTTTAACGTTGGTAACTCGACGTTACCTTTATGCTCAACTTCATCTTGGATCAATAATCAGTGGCTTGCTTCCACCTTTTCTCTACAAAGCAGTTTCACAGCCTGTAAATAAGCCACATGTTGTAGGATGATCAAAAGGACATGGTGTATTAAGTTAGTAAAACCAATTAACTACAGTAATGTAGCACCTCACTCCTACAAGACCTGTACCCGACATCCTGAGGGATATCCGAGTCCGTGCCCCACGAGGGTGGCATGCTCAAACACTTAATCACTTGACATTTGGTACAAAACTTTTTTTTTACAAAACAAAGCAATGCACACGTATGCAGAAATCAAGAATAAAATTGGCCACACTTTATTTCATAAATATTTGCACTTATAACATTTCAACCATTACATAAATCATCAAAATTTCACTTTCCACTTGGACCCATTACTGAGACAAAGCACTTATAATCGTAATATTAGTACACTTCATAATCAATTACAAACCATTCCACTTTGGAAAGTTTTTACAAAAAAAATCTTCAAATAAGCTGTTACAATAATTGCGGAAGACTCAAATCGATACAAAAATAGGAAAATACTAATGCAGATGCAAACTGATCCCGACCTCTTCTTTCACTCACATGCAGTAGGGATACTCCCGTTTATCTAACGGGTTATTCTTCTAAGTCTTGAAAAATATTTGCAAATTTTGGGTGAGTTTTGCAAACTCAATGTGTGACCATCATCGATGGCTCACCCAGTCACATAACACATAATTCTCATTCACATCATTTCACATTTCATATTCAATACAATTTAATAATTCATATTAAGCATATGCAGTGCACATAGGACTCACTTTCTATTTATTACTTTGTTGTGATCGAGTGCCTAAACTATCCCATATAGGGCTCATTGATAACTGCCCTATATAGGGCTCATTAAACGTTAAGCTTGAGGCTCTGAATCACTTTTGAGCTCGAGGCTCTTTTTCACTCGTTGAGCTTTAAGCTCTAACTACTCTGATCACAACTGCCATTATGTTTCATGCATTCATGAAATGAAATGCAACAATCACATTTGTATGATCCCATTCAATCACATTCTCATATCATCGAACCTTAGTCCGGTATTCAACATTAAGTTGAGAATCACATTTTCACTTACAAGTAATGCTCATTCAAAACACATTTATCGTCAAATTATGTACACTTAGTTCATCTCATTCATATACAAGCAACACTTTAATATCTCAACCAAGCATCATAATCATCGGACCTCCTGTCCGGAAACCAACACAATCAATCACATTCATATAGATATTCAGTAGTTAATCAATACCAAAATTCACACAAAACAAACAATGAAATGAGACCATCTAGATCTACTCACAGTACGCTCTAGATTAGCATTAGCTTCCATGATCCAGAAACGTCTAAATGGGGACGTTCCATCCTGTATCATCATTATGCAAAACACATATTGCACACACATTAATAATTACACAATCACATAAACATTCAGTTTTACACACATGTATATGTGTAATGTATAACACATGCTCAATGATAATCCCAGGTATATGTTCTAAATTAGCATCTTATGCTCATTCTCAATTCATGATTCATATTGTCTAATTGAACTAACACTTACACTTCATTTGCATATGATCACTCTAAATTGTCCATTCAATCTTTACCCTTTTATGTGTCTAGATTATTCATAAGCTTACACCTTAAAAACACTTGGTCACTCTATATCATAACTCAATTTCTTGTCATCTCTTTTCTAACCTTATATGATCTCATAATATCCCATTCTCATCCACAATTAATCACTTAATACATATTACTCACTTCTTTGAATCATAGTTACAATCATATGAACATCTTCATTCCCATTATACTCATGCATTTGATACTTTGATTTCATCCATTCGTTCACTAAGTTTTAACCTTCAATTTCACTTCAAACCTATCATACATTAGTCCCATAAACCAAGGATCATTCTAGGTTCACTTTAAGACCCATTTAAGGCTTAATTAGGGTCACTTGACCCGTGAATGTCTCCTTTACAGGTCACTTACAGAACTTTGATAATTTGACCCTTTATACGTCAAAATCTCTTTTCATGGTCTTCATAGAAGTTGTAGATCTCGGGTAGTATCCAACATACAGCTTGTTCCGAAGAACTCCGAATCTCCCATAAATTCCTTGTGATTTCTTACTTTATCATCACCTCTATCTTCCTTGAGTTTTCCAATGTGCCATTTCCAAATACTATACCACCCATAATTTATTTGATCAAGCTAAGATTCACTTTTATGCAACTTGGCATATGACTATTTCTACCTTCTTAATATGTAAGATTTCTTCTAGTATTCAAAATCTTCTCTTTACTTTTCGAATAGACTCAAAATACCATCTATGATCATAGTTTCTAATTGATATAATTCTTCTTAGATCACTTTAATCTTCAATACCATACTACTGTCGGAGGCATTGCTAACTCCAACAGATATAATCCAAATTTCCTTGTGCCCCTGATTTGTTCTCTTTAATTCTTTACGAATCTAATTCCTTAATGAAGTAGTAGTATCTCATGTTATTTTTGATTTCCCAAATGACATCTTCCTCTCAAATGATTTTCTCAATTCATTCTATTTCTTGTTCTAACTTCTGTTCATTCTTACTAGTTTCTCCACACATTTTGCTATATTGAAAATCTTAACTTCTTGTGTTTGTAACACATTCATCATATCAAATTTATATCTCCTGAACATATTTACACATAATATAACGTGGACCTATATTCTCCTCATAATAGCAATTTATGTCTCCTCATATTCAATAATCCAATCACAGAGTCGGATACTTTACATCAAACAAAATGCATACCTTCTCAGTAGCATATTTTTCATCTATGCTTGAGTTTTCATTAGGGATATGACTCCAATATTCACTTTTGATTCATTACATATTCATTCCTTCTTTGTTCCTTTATTGATCATTCTTAAATTGAATCATCTGGTTTACTGAACCTATCTCAGTGAAATTCTTCTTTGGAAGAAGATTTCTTGATACTATCCTCGATACTGCTTATGAAATCCTTATCAATCAAAAGATCAATTTCCAACTATTCATATTATCTCATTAATATCAATTTATTCCATAACTTATATGATCAGAACATTCCTTTTAAGAAGGCTCATTGAAGCATTATGCAATTTATTTAATATAGTACCTTTGTATATACCATCAAAATCATTACATCTTATCTAGAGGCATATTTAAGACAACTTACCAATTGGTAGCTTATGCTAAGGATACCTTGATCTCATTTAATTCTATACAACACTTCCCCTTTTTGCACCTGTCCTCAATCGTGGGGATTATGCCATGATCGTGTCCTTTTTTTTTAAAAAAATCATCATATATGGTAATATCATTAACAATCCCTGTAGAGCCCCGGCCTCTACATTAAAAAGGCACCTTTTTAATGTAGAGCCCCGGCCTCTACCACCATCACTCCACAGGTATTGTCCTCTTTGGTTCTTGGGTGAGTCCACGACTCG
>JANZLC010065561.1:0-13459 GCA_026413385.1 Erythroxylum gracilipes
TACTCCATATGTGTAGGTAAAACCAAACACCTAATACACATGTGACTATCTACTCCATATGTGTAGGTAAAACCAAATACCTAATACACATGTGACTATCTACTCCATATGTGTAGGTAAAACCAAAACCAATAACGTAGTGGCACACCATATTATTTCTATCTTTTATAACAGTAAGAATATTGTGACAATTATCACGTAGTCTTATTGATGCAAACGATATTAGAATTTATAAAAGAAATAGAAAAGGGCAAATTAGTCAACCGCAAGCTTTTAGTTTGGTGGAATAAAGTGTGGGAACGAAATGACAATGAAAATAACAAGAGTTGAAATTTGTTTTATGCTAACCTGAGTTTTCAGCAACCCTAAATTCTAGTTTGATTCAATCATGTCAAATCCTAAAATTCCAGCTACTCAAAACTTGAAATCCTAACAACAAAAATTAAAATCCTAACAAGATAAGTTGAAATCTCAAACCTAAAACACAAATTCCAGAATAAGTTTTGTGGGTCTTAAACACTAGTTTGATATATCTTCTAATTGTTCTAAATCAATTTTGTGTTTGAGTTATTGGTTCACAATGGTGAGAAATAGTGGATGGGCAACCAAGGTTGAGATGAAATACTTATGAGAATTATGCAAAAATTGAACTTCAGTGAATCCCAATCACAAGGTAATCCAAGAACTAGTCTAAAAATTTACACTGGACAACAAACTATACCTGATGTTGAGGATGAAGGAAGTGCAATCCAAGATCAAGTGATTGAACTAATCAACAGCAAGTGGGATTAGGGAATCAAACCTACCAAAAGATCCAAGTCAAAGAAACTAACTAGTAGCAATTGGAGAGCATAAACGTGACTTTAGAGGTTATGATGGCGTTAAAACACAACCTACTTGATGATATTGCTAAGAAAATTCATGTTGAAATATCTGATTTTGCAAGAAAGATGGACCTACACTTGTTCTTAAGACTAGAAAATAGCAACGAAAGATTTCTTTGAATGGTACAACATATTAAAAGATCGAAAAGTCCAATTTGCAAAGATGAAGCTAGTTGGACATGCTAAAATCTGGTAAAGATCGATAAAATTAGGTAGAGATAGATAGAGATAGAGATAGATAGAGGATAGAATTCAAAGAATAAGCTAGCCACTAATTAGGTTGGGAAGAGATGAAGCTGAAATTATTAAAAAATACGTACCATTTCATTATCAGGAAAATATCCAAGATCTACTCACAATACTTAGACAAGAGATTATGTCCATAATAAAGTGCACAAAAATATTAGATGACCTTGTTATCTGATATGAAGGAATGAAATTTGAACCACAACTCATATCTTAGTATAAAAGTAGCTTAAGGGTAGCAATTCATAAGGAGTTGATAATGCAAATTATTTATATTTTTGAAGATGCATATCATTTGGCATTAAGAACGAAACAATAACTAGGACAAGTAACAAAAAAGCTTGGAGGTCAAGCTAGGGAATTTGGAAAAAAGAGAAGTACGACTGTGCAAAATTTTAGGTCAGCACTTAATACATCAAAATTTGTACCATAATTTCTTAAGAAGCTGAACCTAAAGACAAAGTCATAGTCGAGACTGAGACAAAAGGAGGCAACAAAGACAAAAATTCCAATGTAATGGGAGAGGCCACTTCGCTTATGAATGTACCAATAGATGTTTTCACAAGATGGAAAAAACAAGAAAAATATAATGAATATTTGTATGAACATGAAGCAGGGGAGAGTTGGAAGGAGATTTTAATGATAACAAGCTGGTCCTTCAAATCTATTGGAAAGGAAACTAGTTTAGTCAAATATATGGATAATATATTAGCGATATGCTAGTTGTAAATCTGATGTAAATATGGAATTAGTCAAATCATATATAATAGGAAATAATCAATTTACTCCTAGATCTATAAGTTGTAGCACCTATATATAATTTTTATATTCTGCTGTAAAGTGTAAAGAAGAAATATTATTTTTCCTCCTTTTCAGTATCTTATAGGTGTAAATTATACAATGTTTTGATTGATGTTTAAGTGTACTTTTGAGTATTTCTTAGATAATTATGTATATAAGGTTAGAATTATGTTATTAGTAGTGTTTGTTTATATTCTAAGCATTTGTGTGACTTTGAGCATGATTTGAATCTTAATTTTATGCTTCAAGAGGTGTTTGATGTGTGTTTGAGTGTATGGAAATAGGAAATTGAAGAAAAGAGAAGAAATGGAAGTATCGAACAATTATGGTGAATTTAAGTTTTTCCAACATGCGACTCTTTTTGTAATTTTATTGTTTTGGGGCTATTTTTGGAACCAAATTAAGCGGGTAAACCCTAAAAGCATCAAGAACTATTTAAGAACATAAAACACTTAAAAAAGGGAAACCAACATCTTACCATTTCAAGAAAGAGCCAAGGAAGAGAAAGAAGAGGAAAGAGGAGAGAAGAAGAAGAAGAAGAAGAGGAGGAGGAGGAGGAGCTACTGTAGCCATAGCGGAACGTGTCGTAACATAACTCAAAATAACTAGACTTACAATTATAGCAGTGGAGAGTCTAGGTTGATCCCAAAGAGAGTATTCAGTTAGCTTTTGTTATGAAGAAAATTGGTGTTTAGGTTATTGGGGAGGTTGTTTGTTTTCAAATAAGAAAATAAAATAAAACTAAACTAAACTACTGAAAATAAATTAAAGAAAACATTCAAAAATTAAGAAAAGTGATGAATATGTTAAGGACCCAGTCATTGGTTCAATCTAGGCCTACACACAATTAAATATACTTTATCAGGGACGAAGCCAGACTCAACTTTAAGGGGGGTCGAGATTTTTAAAGGTAGAGATTTTTTTTAAGGGGGGCCACTTATATTTGTAATTTTAAAAATTTTAATTATATAAGTAATTTTTTTAAAAAATATATCCCCTATACATGGCTCCGTCCCTGTTCTTTATTAAATTGTTATTCTTATATTTAGCTACTATTAATTGTAGGTTAACAAGATCTGTTAATCACGATTTTCCCTTGGCTCGTGCTTAATTAAGAAGAGCTTATTAATTAAACCTAGCTATTAAACAACCTACAACGAGCTTTCTAGATTTAAATGGATAGCTGCATTATGAGTTAGGAAAACATATTAATTAAGGCAACAACCACACAAGCTGGGGTTATTTAACCTAGGTTATGTTATCCCTAACAATTAAAGACTATTAGTTGCCACAAATGAGTCTTAATATAAGAATTATAGATTTTATTGAAGATTCTAGCAAAGGTTCTGACATAAAGACAATCAAATAGAGCATTCAATCATTCTTACATAACACCCAAACATTAAACATAGGATAAAATAATCAATAGCTAAGATAAAGAACAACAAACAATGAGAGAAATGCTTAACCAACATCAATATCACCTTTGAACTGGGCCGAGAAAGCCTAGCCTTTCATAGGTCTCTAAAGGATGAGAGTTCTACCCCTTTTTCACCTTTAGAAATCCCTAAAACATTTCCTTTAATTACAAAACAATGTTTTTATACTAAAAACTTAGGGTTCGGGTAAGTTGGCCATTTCTTACGGCCGTACATGACGGTGTCACGCTCGTGAGCCACCTTGCATGAGCGTGACATAAAGTGTCATGCCCATGCAAACCATGTCATGCCCATGACAAAGAGATGACCATTCCTTACAGTCATACATGGTGGTGTCACGCCCATGAGCCACCTTGCATGGGCGTGACATGAAGTGTGAGGCCTATGCAAACCATGTCACGCCCATAACAATTATCATGACTGTGAGACATATCTCACAGCTGTGACATCTTTCTTCTTCAATTCTTTTGGAATTTTATTGTCTCTTATTTCATGAAGACAAGTGAGTGTGAATTTCAAGAAGATGGCTCAAATATTGCCTTTTCTACTCACGTTAGCTCTTTTGCTTTCAAATTGTACATAAAATCAAATATGAACAAAAGTGAGTGTCTTAAGCATTTTAAAATATTAATCATTAAGTGTCATGGATTAAATGTATCAACAATTAAGCACACTTCAATTTCCACCAAGCTTAGCTTTTGACCGTCCTCGGGTAAAATATCAAAATCAAAGTCACAGACTCGAAACATTTACTTATTTCCCATATTTCCTAAGAATATACAACCATAAGTAAAGATGAAGAACTTTCAAAAACTATAGCAAGAACTCAATATTCAATGCTTATCCTCATGAATAATCAACATTCATCACCTTTAGCAACTGAGCAATCTATAGGTAGAGTTGGACAAAATGTGTTTTAAATAAGATATATTCATGGGTACATTTAAATACCATTCATGATCATGGCATTCCATAACTTTTTTCTACCGCTAAGATTCACGTGCATGATCATGAATCAAAGGACTTTTTAGGGCTATAATGTGGGTAAGGGTTAAGGTGAGATGTATTTGCATAGTGTAGTGGAAAAGTCATCAAAGCTAGTAAAACAAGAAAACACTCAATATAACATCAAGTGTAAAAACCAACATTCACTGACAATTGTGTACATCAGTTATGATGAATGCAAAAATTATGTTTCTTTGCTCAAATTCAAGCTCTCACACCCTAAACCACATCAAGCATATATCACTCACAAAAGTTGATTATAAACAATACTTTGTAACTGTAGGGAGTGATCCTTTAAAATAATGTGTACCTTATATGCATTATAAGCAAACCACCCATTCCATACAACTTTAGGAGGAGAAACTAATAATGAATAACTTTGCAAAACTTAGTACTTTTATTTAAACATATTTTTTTCTTTTTCCTCTTTCTTTCCTTTTTCCTTTTCCTTTTCCTTTTCTTTTTTCTTTTCGTTTGCTTTTCTCTTTTTCTTTCTTTCTTTTTCTTTTTATTTAAATATTGAAAGAAAATACATCAACAATGAAATTCATAACATGACATTCTGACAAATATAACCAAACCATATGTATACACATCCCCACACTTATACTTTTATACATCCACAAACTCATCAATCAACAAATGGTCCATTAGCTTTAATGCTTGGGTATGACATTTGGTTAGGTTTAATAGCATGTAATGTGGTTAGTAAAAAAAAAAGGCTAATAAAGCTCAAGCAGGCTTAACAAAGAAAAATTCATATCAATAGGTAGACTATTTAACTAATGAAGCTTGCAAAAAAAAAAGAAAAAGAACACCTATATCATTTCCATATTAATGCATGTGATCAAATTGTGGTCTTGAACAGAAAATCAAAGCAAAGTTTAGGATGTACATGTCATGAATGTCACACACAAACAAAAGAAAATAAGACTAATATGGATGTATCAGTCTACACAGGCTCAAAATCTCACTAGCTTGTGTTTACCACTAGTCACTACTCTTATAAAGATAATGCATATTGACCAATCACAAGAGAAAAAGTACATGCTAAAGTTTCCATAGATTCTTTTAGTCAATTCACGCTCTAATAATGAGTATATAGTCCTAGAAGCAATAGAAAAAGGGATGGACCTGAGATGTAATAAGAAGCTTCTGGTTTATACAGGAATTGATGTGCATCTTGCAAACTATCATGGAAGTAATTTTATTGGTTATCCCATCTATAACTAAAATTTGTATGATCACTCTAAACATGACTATAAGATTGAAAATATGAGTTATAGGAAAAATCACTTCCGTCCATGTAATTTTAATTTTTTTAAATACACAAACACTAAACAAAAAGTGAAAAGATCAAGAAATAACTAAAAAGAAACTAATTATAAACAAATATACACAAAACATCAATTAAAATCAAAAACTAAAACTAAAGCACCAAACTCCCTGACAACGATGCCAAAATTGACGTAGCATGTCATAACACTACTTAAAACAACTAAACCTAGAGTCTAGATCGATCCCATATATAGTGTTTGGTTAGGTTTTGTTATGAAAAGAATTGGTGTTTAGGTTATGGGGGTTAGTAGGGTTATTTGTTTTCAAATAAGAAAACAAAACAAAAATAAACTAATGAAAAAAATTAAAGAAAAAATTTAAAATAATGAAAAGCGATGAATACACTAGGGACCCAGTCATTGGTTTAATCTCGGCCTACACACAATTAAACATACTTTATTGAATTGTTATTCTTATACCACTTCTAGCAAATATTAATCGTAGGTTAACAATAAGCTCTGTTAACCCTGGTTTTCCTTTAGGTCGTTCTTAATTAAAAAGAGCTTGTTAATTAAACCTAGCTATCGAACAACCTAAAACAAGCTCTCTAGATTTAATTAGACAGACACATTATGAGTTAGGAAAACATATTAATTAAGGCAACAACTACACAATTTTGGGTCATTTAACCTAGGTTATGTTATCCTTAATGATTAAACACCATTAGTTGCCATACATGATTCTTAACTTAACAATTACAAACTATTATAATGAAGATTCTAACAATAAGTTCTTACATAAAAACAATCAAATAGAGAATTCAATCATTCTTACACAACATCCAAACATTAAACATAAAATAACATAATCAATCCCTAAAAGAAAGAAAAACAAATAATGAGAGAAATGCTTTACCGGTTTTTTAGCGTCGATACCAACTCCGAATTGGGTCAAGAAAATCTAGCCCTTTATTGGTCTTCAAAGGATGAGAATTTTGCCCTTTTTTTGCCTTCTAAAACCCCTAAAATGTTTCCTCCAACCTTTCATCCCTTATGTTGTCACAAAACTATGTTTTTATACTAAAAACTTAGGGTTTGGGTGAGTTGGCCATTTCTCACAGGTGTGCATGGTGGTGTCACAACCGTAAGTCACCTTATATAGGTGTGACATGAGTCTCATAGCCATGGCTAATTTGTCATAGTCGTGACAACTTTCTTCTTCAATTCTTTTGGCATTTTCTTGTCTCCTCTTGCTTTAATCCTTCTTTTTTTTGTTCCATGAAGATAAGTGAGTGTGAATCTCAAAAAGATGGCTCAAATATTGTATTTTTGACTCACTTTAGCTCTTTCACTTATGAATTGTACCTAAAATCAAATATTAACTAAAGTGAGCGTCTTAACCATTTTAAAGCACTAATCACTAAGTGTCATGGATTAAATGTATCAACAATTAAGCACATATCAAGTCACCTTTTGCCATCGTTTTCAAGTTAATTTCTCATTTCATCTTTTTGTTTATTTCATTTAATGTATGAGATGGATATGATGATGATGAATATCTTTTAAAGGATGTTCTAAACTTCATTTGGGATTTATTCTTGAATCAATTGTGATTTGATTTCTTTCGATGTTAATGTATTGGGTATTGTGATTTTTGTCATTTTTGCATACTTTAGTAACAAATCAAGAGAGTGAACCGATAGTTACATAATTAGATTGAGTAACGAGAGTTAGCAACCTAATAGATCATATAAACAATCAAATTGGTAATTATACTATGAGAGATCATGTGTGAGGACCCAATTATTTATTGGAGTGCTTAAAAACTAATTAGAATGTGGTTTATTTTGTTAATTAAGAAATTGCAATTTCAGAATGTTGGATTCAATTAGGGATTATGATTTAGGGTTTAATGATTAGGTCTCGAGAGAGGATAATCAATCCTTTGAAATTCTAGGACCGATACCCATTAACTCAAAAGTAATTAAAGCAGCAATTGACGATAGGATAAATCCTATCTTCTCATAGTCAGTTAATCTTGTCTTGTGTAATTTCTTGATTGTTAAGTGGGTGTGTTTAGTTTTGATTTCTTTGTATTAATTTTAGAATTTCATTTTCGATCGATCCATATTCAATTGCTTAATATTCTGCTCACTTTTATATTCATTTTAGTTACATTTTTTAGGCTTTAGACAAGTTAGGATTCAATTAGTTCACTGATTTCTCGTGGGATCGACACCTCAACTACTACACTTATGATCTATGCACTTGCAGAACGTTGAGATTTGAGGGCTTTATAAAATTAAAAATTGCTCAACAGTATCTCTCTATCTTTACAGTATCACAACAGGGAATCATTATGTAGCTTCTATATAAACCATAAATAAATTCCCAGCCACCCTTAACCATGTCAAAAAAAATTTAGACTCCACCTCCTCTATTTCCCATCCAAAATCCCTTATAAATTTGTCTTGTTTCTAACTCTAAATCACACCCTATATAAATCACCACTATCAAAATGAATGGTGATAACTGCTTGCGCTGGTCTCAATTTATCCAAATGTATATTTAGGGATGAGGAAAGACGGGATAGTTTTTGGGGCACTGAAAACTCCATGGTCATGACATGACTTGTAAAACTTGGAAAAATTCGTCAAGGAGAGGGCAAATTTACCAAATATTTCAATTCATTAAAATAGTTGTACATTTTGATTAATGGTTATGAATGGAATTCTTTAGAAGACTTCTAACATTTTAAAAAGATAATAAAAGACCATTGCATTTACAAATTTCTTGTTGGATTATATGTTGAGTTTGATAAAGTCAGGGGGAGAATTATAAGAAGAAAGCCTCTACCCCCTATCAGTGAAGTATTTGATAAAGTTAAAATGGAAAAAAGTCATTGAAACGTGGTTCTTGGAAAAAAGGAGATTGTTGTATTTGTTGAAAATTTAGCCCTAATGACATTTCCTACAAATAAAGTCCAACTTAGACAACAGGGATAGAAACCTTAATTGTGGTGTGATTATTGCAAAAAACCACACCATACTCGATCGAGAAACTTGTTGGAAAATCTATGGGAAGCCTACAAATTAAAATAGTAAAAGATTAAGTGATAAACCCAATAATGTGTTTCCCTCTATAAATTAAGTAGAGGTAAGTATATTTAGTAAAGAACAAATAGATCATCTTCTAAAAGTGCCAAAGTCCATTTTCTCATATGCTATTCCTAGTGGTTCTCTTGATCAAACAAATAGCAACTCCAATGCTCTATCTTGTATTCAAAATTTTCCTTTGGATCAATGAGGCAGTAACCTCGAATCACACGATGACCTCCTTACCACTTTTGTTTAATACTTATTTACTTTGTTTTGGGAGTGAAAAAGTTAGGATTGTAGATGATAATTTTTCACCTATTGCAGGTAAGGGACAAATAACAATTTCAGATATATAGATATTGAATATGTTCTAATGTTCCCAATTTATTATCAGTTAGCAAACTAATTAAGAATTCTAACTATTGTGTTGTTTTCTTTAATTATCACCGTGAGGTTCATGACTGAACCTTAAGGAGGATGATTGACGACCTTTATTATTTTGATGTGAATTTTTTCACCGATAAAACAACTCAAGGGTTAATTAGTATCAGTTCAAATTCTGTTTGTGAACAAATTATGATTTGGTGTCATAGATTAGGTATTCCTAATTTTCTCTATGTTAAATAATTGTTTTCAAATTTGTTGAAAATTTTGAATTGTTCTTTGTTTCAATGTGAGAGCTGTGTAATCATGCAACTTATCTTACAAATCTATATTATGCGTCAAAACTATTTTATTTGGTTCACAGAACTGCATGAATAATTGACTAAGCTGTGTAATAAGGCCCATTCTCCAACTCTAAACGGGACCAAGCCTTTAGGTTGTTTAAAGAGGTTAGGTTGGGTTGGCACCCGGAGACATGCGTATGATTCAATCAACAGACCTCTTCAATTCTATTTATAGGAACTAGAGTAGTCTGCAGAGAGAGAGGTCTTGAAGAGGATGATCACATTCCAAATTCTAAAATTCAAATAGAGGTAAAAACACTTCTACTTGCCTGTGTGGATATCTTTAAAAATAATATTGAATATCTTAATATATTTTTATGATTTAAGAAATACTTTTACATAGGTTTATTGGAAGAAAATATTAAGTAATAAACAGATTCTTTTTAATTTAAAATAATAAGATTATTATAAAAATACATGTAACTACATTTTAATGTACAAAAGAAATTAAATAAAAGCAAATATTTCATGGTGAGAAACACATAAATAAGAAATATAATGAAATAAAATATAATGAAATATTTATTTATGTATTTATAATTAAATAAATTTTATTTTTATTTAAAATTAATAGAATTTAATAATACATGTAAAAAAAATTATTGCAATATCAATTTTATATACTAAGAAAAGTGAGTCTTTTTCTTTATTTCAATTTTTAATATAGATATAAATATATAATAGGTTTTCAAGTATCATATTTTAGTTTATTGATTTTTATATGTATTAACTAATTTTAAAATATTTGGAGGAAGAGAACTTTTAAGTGTTAATATGTTTTTAATTTATTAATTATATACATAGATTAAGTAGTTTTATAATATGTAAAAATGAGGAAAAAAAACTTATAAATTACTCATCAAAAGAAGCAAAGGACTTTATTATAAAGAGAGAAGAATATTTAAGACGTTTAATTTATTATAATCAAATATGGTATAAAATAAAGAAATTTAGTACTATATAACAAGTCAACTCTACAGATTGATATTATTATTTATTACTATCTCATTTAATTATATATATATATATATGTGTGTGTGTGTGTGTAACAAGTGAACTCTGCATATTGATATTATTATTTATTACTATCTCATTTAATTGTGTGTGTGTGTGTGTTTTGATATATATAAGAGCATATAGACCTAGCAGTGAACTAAAAAGATCAAAATCCTGCTTTCTAACAAACCAAAAGGTTGTAAGTTTGGTTTATCACCTGGCAATTTTAACAACATTTCAATCTACAACTTATTTGTCCAATTTAAAAGTATGTGTTTTCTGGTTAAAATTCTTTAATCACTCTCTTAACAAACACTTCTAGAATTGACATCATATTAACCCAACAAATTCGTGAAACTTGATCATTACAAGTAGCTATAACTTTCTTATTTTCTTGTTTCTACTCTTTAACCTAGTGCTAGGGTTTAGAATATATCAAAAAGGATAAATATAACCATCTTAGCTTTATAATGGGTATTAATTCCTATTTAAGAATGACAGGCATGAACAAATTTTCCCACTCGAACTTCTTCACATTAAGATAGCAACTTTAAATTATATTCAAGATTAGATAAATTCTTTTAATCTATCTTTAATTTCTAATTAAATAATTTATATTCAAATATCAATATTTATCTAGTAATGTATTATTGGTTTTGAATAACCTTTTCATGCCTGATTTTTTGTATAATTCAATCATTTCATTATATAATCTCCCGATTATATATAAAGCATAGAAACAATTTCTACATTATTTGAGTTCAGTCGTATTAGTTCTCCACCGTTAATAGTTGATTATTTTCCTGTATTAATCACTCAATTACCTCCACAAAGTTTATGTTATATCTAATAACAACTGATTGAGCTATCATTGACGAAGATAGGTTATAAATAGTATAAAAAAAATAACAATCCCTATATGAGATACTTTTGAAATCTCAAGTCAAAGTAGTTCAGTAAACTTGTTCTCTAATAAGCAACTTTCATATAAGAAATTGACTACTTTTATAAGGAAGAAACAAAATATGTGCTAGCCATTTTACTGTATTAATATCCAATCTCAGTAGAACAAGGACTAGGAATAATTTAGGTATAATAAATGAATATAATATGAATCTCATAATTATTATCTTATTATAATTTCATTTATAATGTGTATTTTTCTTATAGACTTTGTCTTGTACATTATTTAATTAATAAATATGTATAAAATAAAGAATGCGTTTAAATAATTATATCATTAAAACTATAGCTAACAAATTGACTACAAGGCATAAACCAATAGGTGTTACAATTATTGTATAGAGAAATATGTCAAAAGTGGTTGCCCTTGTTGAACTTGCTCCTGTTTATGATAAACTTTGAACCTTTTAGTTATTTAATTGAGTTATAAATATAATTTCATTTAAATTTTAATTTGAATTACAATTGACTCCAAACAAATATCAATATAATTCAATATAATTCAATATCTAATATTTTTGGCTATTTATCAAATATCTCATACTTGACGTTAAAATTTATAGAACTTTACAATAAAGTCTAACGTAATTATTGTACATTTTATTTTATTTATTATTATTCTCTATATGTGACTCATTAGGTCCTTAAGTATGAAAGAAATATATGTAAATTACATTTTTAATAAAGAATTTTACATCTATAGGTCAAAATTGACATCTAACAATATATTATAATCACCCACATATTAAGAATTTCAAAATATGATTAATCTTATACGTATTTTTTTGTATAATTCAATCTTTCAGCATATAATATATTGATTAAATATCAAGTATAAAGTTAATGCCTATTATGTTTTATGTCAAACATATTAGCTGTCCAAGATTAGTAATTAATTTTTTTAATAACATTCAAAAATAAATTTTAGATGTCATTTCACTTTCGCTAAGAATTTCTTAAATCAATACTAATTATGAATAATAAACATTAATCTGATTACTTTAAGGTGACAAATCTCATATTAACCACTCAACTACTTCTATATAGTTTATGCATATCAAATGACTACGAATCAAGCTATCTTTGATTAGGATATGTCCTAAATAGTATCAAAACATATAAATACCTATATAAGATACTATGAAAATCTTAAGTCAAAGAATCATTTTTAAAATCATCACAATAAGTAATTATATGGATACATAAACAATATTTCATAAGAAATTCTTATATTAGATTTGTTTAGTGAACTTGCTATCTAACAAGTATTCACATGTTTGTCTAAGTATTTTTATACTTTAGTTTATAGATTAACTGCTTTATAAACAATAAACACATATGCTAGTCTTTTTGCTTTATTAATGTCTAATATTAATATAGCAAAGACTATGAATAATTTAGCATAACACGTGACTAGAATATAAATCTCATGATTATGATGTCATCATAATTTACATTTTGAAGTATAAATATATCATGATTTTTGTCTTATCAATTAGTTAATTAAATAAATATTTATAAATTGTCTTATCAATTATAAATATATCATGATTTTTTTTCTTATCAATTAGTTAATTAAATAAATATTTATAAAATAAAGATTGTCTCTATAAATATATAACCTAACAATTTATTATAGGACATAAATAAACAATTTAGGCTAATATTGAACTTCCCAATTCAATTTTTGTGCTACAGTGAGATTGTTTTGTGCATTCCTTACTTTTTTTGATTTACTGTAATAGCAATCTATTCATATATATGAGTGGCAATACTCCATCAGAAAGTGTAGCACCTGCTTCAAATGACTTTCGAGTACTTGTATTGAAAAAAAAGATGGCTCCTAACCTCCTTCTCCTCCTTGCATAGGAGATATATACTAAACCATCTATATTTTATTCCGATCCCGTTCCTTATGACTAGCCAACTAATCTGTATTTAGGATTGGTCGGGTCGGCCTTGTCAGGCCTGGGCCGATCGGTCCATATGTCTAAGAAGTCCAGCCCAAGCATGGTGCGTGAT
>JANZLC010065572.1:0-13458 GCA_026413385.1 Erythroxylum gracilipes
ATATGCATTTCATACATGAATGCATGATCAGATAATGACAGTTGTGACCGAAGCAGCCACCGAGAGCTAAAAGCTCAACGATTGCATTCGGGCCTCGAGCCTTACAGTGATTCAGAGCCTCAGGCTCAACGATTAATGAGCCCATATTGGGACAGTTCAGGCGCTCGGTCACAACGTCGTAATAAATGGGAAAAGTACCACATGCCCATTCTATATGCATTTGGCTTAATCTCTTTGATTGAGTGAAAGGCGAAATGCCTTATACTTCTATGAAAATAAAAGTGTTGCTTATGTGATCATATGGTATTTTTGATTAATGTGCAATTATGAAATAATTGTGATATGCTTTATGTTGCATGAATTGAGTGGACCATCGATGATGGTTACCTCACTGAGTTTGTAAACTCACCCAAAATTGCAACATATTTTTCAGGACCGAGAGTAAACTCCTAGCTCCAGAGGGACTTTTCGAGCTGTGTAAATCATTTTAGCAAGAGAAGTTATGGCTCACAGGTCGGTCAGCTGGGACTTTTGGGATGACCTAGATAGAGCTGATGTTTTTTTTCCTGGTTATATAGCATGTTGTACTAGGGTTTTTGTAATAGTGATGTACAGACAGTAAACGATGACAGTTGTATAAACTTATGATTTTGATGAAATGAAATGGAGAAAATTTTGGTTTTTAAAAGTTGTGATTTTGCACATACGTTTTTATTATTATGATTTCATGTGAAGTACAGTAGTGATCGTTTGTAGCTCACCCTTATCGTAGGATATGCATCGGAATGACCTACAGGCGTCCCGGTGTATACCCTGCGGTAAGGGGGCGCTGCATTTAGGTGGTATCAGAGCCAGTACCCGAGCGATGTGCCAGCGAGGATGTCTGACCCTCCTGAGGGGGGGAGGATGCGCCATAGGCATCTCATATCGACTGGAGAGGAGAACGAAGCATGCCTTATAAGGATATGGAAACCTCTCCTTTGCAGACGCGTTTTCTATGCCCTAACGCACCGGATCCCATCAGAACTCCAAAGTTAAACGTGCTAGGGCCAGAGCAGTACCAGGATGGGTGACCTCCTGGAAAGTCCTGTGGAAAAGCAAAACTGTAAGGGTGCGAGGCCCTAGAGGCTGAGGCCCAAAGCGGACAATATCTGCAAGCGGGTGGACGCGAGACCCGAGAGGCCGAGGCCTTTTGGAGGATGCGAGGCCCGAGAGGCCAAGGTTCTACAGATTGGTATCAGGGACAGGACCCGAGCCGTTGTGCCAGCGAGGACGCTGGGCCCCCTTAAGGGGGTGAATTGTAAGATCCCACATCAGTTGGGAAGGAGAACAAAGCACCCCTTATATGGGTGTGGATACCTTCCCCTTGTAGACGCGTTTTCTATGCCCTAACGCACTGGATCTCATCAAAATTCCGAAGTTAAAAGTGCTAGGGCCAGAGCAGTACTAGGATGGGTGACCTCCTGGAAAGTCTTGTGGAAAAACAAAACCGTGAGGGTGCGAGGCCCTAGAGGCCGAGGCCTAAAGCGGACAATATCTGCAAGCGGGTAGGCGCGAGGCCCGAAAGGCCTAGGCCCTTTGGAGGACGCGAGGCCCGAGAGGCTGAGGTCCTACATGCTAGCAGATGCAAAGCAATGGGATCTGCAATTAATACAAAGCATTTTTTGTAATATTGATGTGGAGAAAATAATGTCAATTCCTTTACATACGATAAACCACCAAGATCAATTGATTTGGCATTTTACTAAAGATGGCCTCTACTCAGTTCAGCCTGGTTATAGAGCAGCCCTTAAATTTTTAAGCACCATAGTTTTTGAAGAGATTGTTGGCCCTTGGAAGAAGTTGTGGCATCTACCAATTCCTCCTAAAACGAAGGAATTTCTTTGGAGAGCATGTAGAGGGATTATTTTAGTAAGAGAGGCCTTAAAAAGAAGAGAAATGAAAATTGAGGAAAACTATCCTTATTATGATGAGGCTGAAACAATTTCTCATGCATTGCTAGAATGTGATCAAGCTCATGCATGTTGGGCTCTGTTAAATTTATATCTTGTTGCTTCAAATTTTAATACCTTTTGCAGGATCTCTTGACTGGCTAGATAGATGTGGTGAGTCGGGCTTGTGTACTTGTGTGACATTTGTGGAATGCTCAAAAATCTTTAATATAGCAGAATAAAAGATTAGATTCCAGAGTTATTGTTGCCTCTTCAACCAGATTTCTTGAAGAGTGGCAACATACCCAATCTCATACTAGAAATCCTGGTACAACAGTAAGTGCTGATGGACCTGCTGTCTATTGGTCAGGCCCAAATGTTGGAGCTGTGAAATGCAATTTTGATGCTGCAATTTAATATGATCAGGGGACTATGTCATATGGCTTAGTAATAAGAGGGGAGAGAGGTTAGTTTGTTAAATGCCTCCCATATTTTTCTATATCAAATTATAATCCTCTTATTGCTGAAGCTATCGCATTCAAAGAAGCCTTATCTTGGTCGATACAATTTGGCTTCACGTCAGTTGAGGTGGAAACAGATTGCCTTTAGTTGGTGCAAAGCTTTCATGGATCAAAAACTGGCATCAATGAGTTAGGAGTGGTATTGGAATAATGTAAATTAACAACATGTGTTTTTCAATACTTTACGTTTAAATGGATTCCAAGGCATGTAAATATGATTTTTTTAAGGTAAGGAAAACTTCCATTAATCATATAAATAAGATAAACAAGGTGGGATAGACTCCCAAACTTTCAAACGAGAAAAATTGCAAGATACTCGAGAAAGTTCATGAGCTCCCACGTGTCCTCGTCGATTAATCCAAACAACAAAAATATTAGAATTTCTTTTCAACATTAATTGGCAATCCTTAATAATTCTCCCAAACTCTGAATGATCTTCTTGGTGTGATTTAATGGCAAGCACTACAAGTTGAGAATCAGTAAAGATACTCCCCAAGTGTTGCATGTTGTGAACCGTCCAAATAAGAGCCTATCGAACCGCTAAGGCCTCTGTCACTAACGCTGAGTGGAGTCCATCAAACAATCCAGAGATTGCATGTTGAAAGTAGCCTTCAAGGCTCTCAATGATAAAGCCAAACCTCGATGTTCCCATACTTTGAAATCTTGCCCCGTCGACGAAAATATACCATTCATCCAAGCTATCTGTCGCACTTTGTCTTCACCCAGCAGCTATAAAACGATGGGTTACTGGGCCTTTATTACCGCTAGAGGACAAAAGCTGTTGCTGCCGTTTTTGTTCTTTCGCCAAAGTCCTTTGACGCAGGTGATCCATTGCAAGTTGCCAAGTTCCCCTCGCTGTAAGGACTTGAGCTTGCCATAAGCCTTTGTTTCGTCCCTCCCATATCTTCTAAGCTATGGTAGTAAATTTTGAGATATTTGCTCCATTGTTTGCATTCAGTACCTGCAAGAAAAACTCCCTAAAAAAAGGAGCTGGGTTAGCAATAAAAAAGTCACCTAACTCCCACACCTCTCTCACCCTCTCACACCCCACCAAACAATGATTGACATCCTCCACCTCCCCACAGTAGCATTTATCATCCACCTGCACTCCTCTATGAGCTAGTTTTACCGTAGTAGGTAGAATGCCTTTAAGAGCTCGCCACATGAACACTTTAACTTTTGGAGAAGAAGCAATATTCTATAGTTTGCCCCAAAAATCACCCTCTTCTACCTCACCACCTCTACCCAATGTTTTCAGAGCTACATAATAACAAGACTTCACCGTATACCGCCCTTTGTTGTCAAAATGCCAAACCCAACTATCCTCACACTCTCCCCACTGAATTGGGATTGCAAGGATATCCCTACTATCTTGACGACTAAACATGTTCATCACCTTTTCCACATCCCACGCCCTCCCATCTCCCCTAAACAACTCACTCACTTTTAATGTAGGACTCACAGGAGTAGTTCCAGCCTCCACCCAAAACTCCCCATCTCTAGGTATCCATAGGTCCACACCTACCCTAATTGTCTCCCCATTACCCACTCTCCACCTCACTCCTTTCTTCAAAACATCCTTAGCAAACCACACACTCCTCCACGCGTAGCTGGGATTATGCCCAATCTCAGCGTCCAAAAAATCCCCTTGAAGGAAGTATTTAGATTTGAGAATCCTAAATAGAAGAGTGTTAGGACCACATAAAAGTCGCCACCCCTGTTTGCCAAGCATACTTATATTAAAACAGTGCAAATCACGAAACCCCAGACCTCCATTCTTTTTGGACTGACACATCTTGTCCCATGCATACCAATGAATACCTTTAGCACCCTCCCCCGAATTTCCCCACCAATAGCTATTCATTATCTTCTGAAGTTCATCACATAACGATAAAGGCAATTGAAACACATTCATACAATAAGCCGGTAAGGCCTGAGCAACAAATTTTATCAGAGTCTCCTTCCCTGCTTTAGAAAGCATCTTATTCTTCCAGTCATTTACCTTCTGCCACATCCTATCTTTTATAAACTGAAAATTTTGTTTCTTATTTCTGCCAATAAAGGATGGAAGACCCAAATACTTACCTCCCCCAAGTGGTAAATTGACATTGAGAATACTACCAATAGTATTTCTACTAGCCTGTGAGACTTTAGGACTATAGAAAATACCTGATTTTTGGAAGTTGACCATTTGACCCGAGGCTCCTTCATACTCCTCTAAGATGCGTTTCACCTCTCTCGTTTCCTGTTCTGTGGCTTTAAAGAAAAAGATCGAGTCATCTGCAAATAGAAGATGAGAAACTCTAGGACATCTAAACCCCGCTCTATGCCCATGAAGCAAACCCTGCCTTTCTGCCCGATTAAATAACATAGAAAGACCTTCAGCACAGATTATAAATAAATACGGAGACAAAGGGTCCCCTTGTCTAAGCCCCCGACTAGGCAAAATAGGGCTCACTGTCTCACCATTCACCAGTATAGAGTACCTGACACTGGTAACACACATCATTAACCAATGTACCCATTTATCATGAAATCCCAACTGTCTCATCATCTGCTCGAGATAGCTCCACTCCACTCGATCATAGGCCTTGCTAATATCAGTTTTCAAAGCCACCGACCCAACACTTCCCCATGTAAAATTCTTCATACTATGAATAGTTTCAAATGCAACCAAGATATTGTCTGTTATTAACCGTCCTGGAACAAAAGTCGATTGACTAGGGGAAATAACATGTGGGAGAACCTTTTTAAGCCGATTAGCAAGCACTTTAGCAATGATCCGATACAACACATTACACAAAGCAATAGGCCTATAGTCCTTCACCCATTCAGGACGGTGAAGCTTTGGAATTAAGACCACAAACGTATCAGAGAGAGTGGGAGGAAACATACCTCGTTCAAACCAAGAGCTGCAACCCGCCACTACATCATCTCCCAGAATGTGCCAAAATCTTTGAAAGAAACCCGGGTTAAGACCATCAGGTCCCGGCGCCTTATCCGGGTGCATATGGAAAATAGCCTCACGGAATTCTTCTTTCGTAAATGGTTCTAATAGCATCCTATTATCCTCTGCACTCACTCTGGCTTGTATTAATTGCGTAACGGTATTAGGACGATTACCACTTGTTTGAAATAACTCCTGGAAATACTCAAAAACTAGGCCATGCATACCCTCCCGGTCTCGACACCACCCTCCAGTAGCATTCTTCAACCCTGTTATTAAATTATTTTTCCGTCTCCCTTTAATGTGTGCATGGAAATATTTGGAGTTCATATCCCCATATTGAGCCCAAAATAATTTAGCTTGCTGTCGACGTCTCACCTCATCTTCCTCAAGCAAAAGATTCCAGTATGCCCATAGGCGATCCAATTCACCCCCATCGGTTCCAGCCCTACGCTCCTGTAAAAGCTTCTGTACCAGTGCTCGCTTCATATTTCGATCTCTATTTTTGCGTCTTCCCCATAGCTGTAATTCTGCTACATAATTGTCTTTCTTATACAGAAGATCAAACTCACCCTCACACCGCCAACCCGCCACCACTACTGCTTCCAAATTTGCATCCAGGAGCCATGCATTATCGAAACGGAACCTGCGACAAACCGTATGCTGAGAGTCTGGGCTTGTATCCAGTAGCAACGGATCATGATCGGAAACCGGAGCCACCAGAGATTGAACTGAACATTCCAGAAATCGCAGAAACCATCTACCATTACCAACTGCCCGATCTAACCGCTGCTTCATAACCACCTGGTTGTTTCTCTTCATATACCATGTAAACAAACTACCCGTATACCTGATATCATGCAAATCACAATCTGATAACACATCTCTAAAATTCTGAATTAAATAATGTGGATGATCATGAAGCCCCCATTTCTCTTCTTGACTTAGCAACTCGTTAAAATCACCAATACATACCCACTCTTTATCATCTTGTCTAGCCAATGCTCGAAGTAAATTCCACGAAATATGTCTCCGACTTCTATTCGGATTACCATAGAAGCAAGTAACCCGCACCCACGTATCCATTACAAGAATATGAGTGTCTATAAAGTCATTACCGAACCCTACTACTTGTAGTTGGACTGAATCATTCCACAAAACACTAAGACCCCCACTTCTGCCTAAGCTATTAACATTAAAACAATTCGTAAACCCCAACTGAACTCTAACTTCATCCATTCTCGAACTTTGCACCTGCGTTTCAATGAGAAAAACACACCACGGCTTATACCTCAACACCAACTCCCTCAATGCTCGAACTGCCCGAGGATTACCCATTCCCCGGCAGTTCCAACAAAGGGCCTTCATTGTAGTCGGCTGTCCTGGCTCCCAGGACCAGCCGCTTTGAGTGTCATTGTATCCTCAACCGAATCACCATGATTAGAAACGGAAGAAGATTGGTTTATGATATTTCGTGGTCTTTTCTTACCATCATCAACCTTAGGCATAGGTTCATCTTCTCGAAGAGAGCTAGTTCCACCACCAGATTCCAAACTATCTCTATCTAGATCCATTCTAGTTGGCTGACTGTCACCCGGTAGGATTTGTTTCCCTCTCGATGTCGTGCCTAAGAAGGAAGCTCTAAAGTCCTGAAATTTTGAAGAGTGCATTCCCATGAGTCTCGGGTTCAGATTAACCTTCCGTTGGTCTCCCCCAAAATCATCCACCTCATCCCTTAACCATGGACTAACCGCCGGTGTATT
Organism: Erythroxylum gracilipes; assembly: GCA_026413385.1. Taxonomy (NCBI): domain Eukaryota; kingdom Viridiplantae; phylum Streptophyta; class Magnoliopsida; order Malpighiales; family Erythroxylaceae; genus Erythroxylum; species Erythroxylum gracilipes. The sequence goes on from JANZLC010065572.1 coordinate 7,163, forward strand.
CCTCCTTGTCGGAGCGCGTAAGCTAGCATCCCATCCAAACACCACTGCTTCAGGTCGTAGACTCAAACGTAAATCACAGAATGCTTCCGAGTGGCCTAACTTCCCACACAGAAAACAGAAGACACTTATTTTCTCATACTTGAAATGGACAACATGTATCTCACCCTTATCATCAACTATCTTCTTCCTTCTTTTCAGCGGTTTCTGCACATCCAATATTACTTTGACCCTCATATATGTAGGCTCGGACACCCTGCGTATCATTCTTGCATCATACTCCAGAAAACTCCCAACAAAATTCCCGAGCGCCATAGCCATCACTTCATTAGTAAACCCAGGGGGGAGATTATGGACTTGAATCCATATGTTACTATGAGTCAGGGGAATTTCAAGAGGATCCATACCAGTAGCAACCCTACTCCATAATAGCAAGTGCCTGTTAAAATGCCAAGGTGCCCCCTCAATAACCCTATTCAGATCAATGTCATTATAAAACCGAAACAAATATCGCTTAGCACCAATCTCTGATATATTGACACCTCCTATCGGGTGCCAAACATCGGCAAGAGTATTTCTCATGGACTGAAAATTGATAGGCGTCAGTGTAAGAAACATACCCACCATACAATATTGATACTGGGTGACCTCTACCTGCACCGCTGCCCCTACATTCAACACGACGTCCTCCTCCTCATCAATGGTTAAGGTTGCCAATGCTCGCTCCATTATACTTAGACCCAGAAAAATGTAGATAGAAGAAAATAAACAGAGACCAGATAGAAAAAAACCCAGAGACCTAGGATGTTCAGATGACCATTACGGAGAAGAAAATGCAAAAGAGCATACCATACCGAAAATATTCGCTATTCATTCTACATAACACAACCAGACAAAAAGTGATGAAATAACCAAGGATTGTCGTAGAGCAACTTAGGAAAAGCCTTCTCGGATCCCAAACCCACAAGTCGCCATGTCCGTCTCCAAACAACCAGATTTACAACCCCCACCTGATGGATTCACAATCGGAACAACAGTAGAAAACGTGATTGAGCCAGAAGTCCATATGATCGGAAAGGTAGAGCAAGATGTTGGAACTGCTCAGAAAACCCTCAATGGCGTAGATCTGGACTGCTCAGTGAGATTGGCCCTTAGATCTGAAAAATATGGAGAAAAACTGAACGTCCGACGATGGGCGATGGGCTCCTCTGGTCTTCATTTTCTTTTCCCATTTTTAACAGATGTACAAACTTAGTTAGCGAATTATGCAAACCATTTTGACTTAGGAATCATCTTTTTTGTGAATACACCCATTAAGTGCCACCTTCTCCTCTTCAAGGATATGTTGGGACTCTGTATCTCTACACTTGTTGTGTAATCTGTTTTCTTACTTTTTTTTATAAAAAAAATTACAGCAATGTAAAACTAAATACCCGAAATGATAACATAATAATTATTTTTAAAAATATTTTTAGGTTAGAAAATATTAACATAAAAATCCTTTTGATTTACAAAATATTAGTTGGTTTTCAGAATTTTCTTATATAAATGATACAAATTTAATAATTTGTTATCATTTTCTAACCGATTTAATATGGATGAGTACTGTCTGAAAGTCAAAATCTTGTGAGAGCCTCAAAAGCAATGCTTTTAAAACCGAATTGAACCAGTTCGTAATTCGAACCCAACTGGTTCAATTCGCTTTTCTTAATAATAGGCAGGTTCTTGAGAAAAAACCGGCCAAGACACTTCTAGCAATTTTTGCACACCAACCTATGTACCTTTTGACAAAATCCACAGAATTAATACAAAATGGAAAGAGCCTGCATTAATTGAAGTTTTTTCTTTTTCTTTTAGAATTCAAATTGTAGTTGTTGTTAAACGAAACTGAGTAATTTTTCTTCTTATATTTTAATTTAATTTTTAATGATTATTGTTAAAATTACTATTTTATTTATTTAATCTCACTAATTAATTATATTATCAAATTTTAGGTTATTTATTTATCTCTTTATACTTTAATTAAAATTTTAAAATTATTATAGTTAAAAACTAATTATTATTTTTATCATGAACTTGTTAATAAATTGAATTATTAATTATTATATATAAGTAATTTTCCTTCAAATAATTTAAGAATGTGGTAAAATATAATGTTTAAATTATAAAAAATACGTTTAAATGACATTATAAAAGCTAAAATAAAGTTAGAGTCCTTTTTATCGACTCTCTTTAAACATACTCGAGTCTTTAATCTTAGTTTAAATTAGTATATTTATTATTAGTTTATTACATATTAATAGACATTATTAATGCATATTTTATTTCAATAATGTATTTTATTTTATACTATATTTTACTTATTTTTATAATTTTTACTTCTTATTTATTATGGTTAATTAGCAAAAAAAATCCAAACTTTTGACATTTTTTTAATTATAGCCCAAACTTTAAAAATAACAATAAAATATCCAAACTTTCAATTTTTCAATAATAACCAAACTTTAAAAAGTAACAATAAAATACAAAAAATTTTAATTTTCTTAAATTATAGCTTGATGTTATCTGTTGTTCTCTCAATATCCTCAGCCATTTGTTTTCTGTTTGTTCTTCTGATGTCGCAAACTAGTCTCACATTATAGCGTACTGTACCAGTAAGCTCTTCGTTTTTAGTTCGTTATCTTTATGCAATTAGTGGAGGGAGTCGGGACTGTGTAATCTAAAAATCGAAAGGTAAGTGCGTCGAAAGAACAAACTGAGAGCAATTAAAGGAAAAAACTGAAATCAATGCATAAGGTTGTCAGAGCATAAGGTTGTCAGGGCTACGTAATATGATTTAAGTCATTTTTAAATAAAGATCATTTCAATTATGTAATTGAACAACGTTGCTTCATTGCTTTTCATTTGTTGTGTTAATTTTAGTTATGTGTATTAATAGTTAAGGTTTATAAAACATTTGGTAAATCACGTCAGTAAACTTAACAGAAACATTTACGTTAGGCTATAATTGAAAAAAATTGAAAAATTGAATATTTTATTGTACGTTTTGAAGCTTGAGCTAGAATTGAAAAAATTGAAAGTTTAGACATTTTATTGTTACTTTTTAAAGTTTGACCTATAATTGAAAATTTGGCAAAATATAGATTTTTTATATAATTAAACTTATTCATTATATATTATTTTTATAGCGGTTTAATAACAGTTCAATCTGTAATCCTTAAACTTTTTTTTTTTGTCTTCTTCGCTATTTTAAAAACATTCCGCAAAAATTATAATCTTCTTTCTTCTGTTTGATCTCGCACTGCACTGTAATCCATCTGTTAAAAAGGATCTGTCCTTGGAGGAAATGACCATCAATTCATCACAGACGCTACATAATTGAATTCACGTGAATATAACAAGACAATTGAGGATCAAGCAATGTCCCACGCATCATTGTCGAATAATAATACGAAAAGTTGGTCGACTTTATACTCTTTTATGCAAGTTGAAAGTTGTAATTTAACTCTTGCTACAAGTGGGTTTTGGAATTGTCACCAATCCACCATAACTCACCTTGACAGTCTTCCCATTTTCAAACAAAATATCTCAATGAACCCACAAAGGGGTTGTACTAAAGAGATTGAACTCTTAATGCAACTTCAAGGTTTTTCTGTGACGTTATTGGAAAAGGACAGGGACAAGGAAAAAGAAGAAATGAAATTGTTGTTAATGGCAGGTCGGTCCTGGTTCTAAGCATCGTGGATGCGGTTGCGGTGGTGTTTTCCGTGAAAAGAATTTAGGGGTTAAGGAGCCTAATAATGTTAATTACGATTAAGTTGATTTTTTAAATACTAAATTAGAGTTTCTAGTTCGTGATTCTAGCTATGTGCATCTTGTAATACAAGGGACTCGTGTAAAAATTGTTGTAATGTCAATGTTAATAAGTGACTAAAATACAAAATGTTAATGTTTAATTTGAATGCTTTAAAATGTTAAGATTGAACCTATATTTTATTACAAAAGTTGACATTAAAAGTGTACCTTTTATTAAAAGAAATAAGAGAAAGGTAAAAAAAGAAATTACCATATAGAGTTTGGAAATGTTATTTAGATTATCATCTACCAACTAATCAGACTTAGAGATAACAATGAGTTAGGCTTGGTTCAACTTTTCTAAAATTGTGTCTTGCCCAAAATTTTACCTAGCATAGAACTTGATTCAAACCCCAATTGTGTCAGAGTCACTCGACTCGATTTTGGTTTGAAATTTTTTTGTCCCCTAAAGTCCTATTTAGCCGAAATATTTAGTTTGAAGCCTAATCTCTAGTCCTATTGGATTTTTTAGGCCCAAAAATAATTTTTAATCAAAATAAAAAATTAAATGGTTTCATTATTCATGCAAAACAACATTATTTTATATGAAAAAGAAGTTTAAGTTTTAGGTCAAATTTGAGTTGTAAAATTTAAGGTAGAAATTGGCTTGAAGCTTAAAACAGATTACAATCTCATTTTGGTTTGGAATCGAAAGAAAAGGTTCAAATTTGACTTAAAGCTCAATTTTTTTTTAAAAAAACTCAAACTTAATTTAAACTTCAATCAAGTTAAGTTAAGTTTATTGACTTTAGGTTAGACCAAATCAGACTTACAGGCTATTTGGAAACCTTCGAATTGAATTCATTAACGAATTGAATTCAATTACATTAATGAGATTGAATTGAATTCAATTTACAGTGTTTGGAACAAATCCAGTAATATTATAATTAAATTCAATTACACTGTTTGGAACACAATCAAAATGAATTCAATTATTTCATATGCCACATTTACCCCTAAACTAAGACATTCTATAGTCTGAAGATGATGGACAAGGTGGGATAAGACAAAAGAGTTTGAAGAAGAAAATAAAGGAGAAGATGCCTAGTCATCACAAGGATGAGCATGCCACCTCAACCACCATTCCTGGTGGTTAATTGCCTCTCGAGGGCAAGCATTCTGTGCAAAGCCCGTAATCATTGCAGTCCAAATCATAATATCCTTAACAGGCAACTTCTCAAACAATTCACTCGCATATTCCATATCCCCGTACTTGGCACACTCAACAATCAACTCCGTCCAAGAAATCAAGCCCCTGGTCGGCATTCCGTCAAAGACTTTTCGCCCACATTCCACTACTCCACACTTCGCATACATATTAATCATTGAATTCCCAACATGCAAATCAGACTCAAAACCACCAATCACAATCATCTGGGCATGCATGTACCTTCCTAGGCCCACATCAAACTATGTTCCACACGCCTTAAAAACTGCCAAAAATGTAAATGACACAGGCCTAATCCCTCTCCTTCTCATGTCACTATACAAACTAATGCTCTATGCGATCAGTCCCTGAATTGAATAAGCCCTAACAACGGAGGTGTAAAGAACGAATTGGGATTCTCGACCTGGTCAAAGACGGAACATGGGTAGTGATCAATTGGAACCTTAATTCCAGTGAGTGTACGAACAAGCTTAGTGACAACATAACAGCATTGACTGAGGCCATTGAGTATAATATGGAAATGAACTTGCTTTAACTGAGCAAGATTTTTACAGCAGTGGAGAGCAGATACCAGTTGTGATTATTATTGGGTTTCAATGTTAAAAAGGAAGAATAGCAACCTTTGGAGTTCAATTCACGTGAATTATCGCCTGAATTAAATTTACAAAGGAAGTGGGGTTTAAACCTACAAATGAATTGAATTCATGGTTATCTTTTTATTCCCAACAAGTTAATTGAATTCAATTTCAAGATTAAATTCAATTCGCTGTGTTCTAAACAGGGTGTTAATGATTGATTGTGTGGTTCTAAGAATTTATTTTAAGTTTATTTTCTTAAGTTTTGTTGTAGCTTACTTATGTAGGTTGAAAAGGACATTATATGTTAAGGCATTGACCATATTTCTACTTTAGGATATAATTTGTTCCACATAAGCAAAATTGTTAGGATCTTTGCTTTTTAAGTTCAATTTGTAGATTTATAAATTTGACTTTGAAATTAAATAGATCATTTATAAGTTTCTCTTTTATTTAAAATTATTTTTTCTTGATTAAAAGTTGATATTTATTTATTGGAATCTTTTAGGAATATTATAATGAACTTATAAACTAATTTAGTAAATCAAAATGTTCTCGTGAGATCAAATCTTATTTGCTCTATACTAATTTGATTAATAGATTGAAAGTTAAAATATGGATTTTGATTTGCTATTATAGATACGAGAATGTAAATTATGTCGAGTTTAGCTATAATATTCTCTTGAAAATCCACCCTATAA